>NJDC01001150.1:119029-138206 GCA_002245475.1 Calephelis virginiensis
AGTGATCACTTTCCATCAGGTGACCCACTTGCACGTTTGCCTCCTTTTGTATAAAAAAGGAACATATTTCTTTCCATTGCTTAATGCTTATATTAGGTAGATCCGTCTAGATCATCTTTATACATTTTGATTGCAGCAACGCCGATACGCCCAACCCCGACGGTCGATACACTGCCGCTCATCCAAGTTTTCACTGTCCTTTTGTTATTAGTTAGATAATATTTTTTAAACTTAGTTTTTTGTAGGTATGCCACAATAATAAAATATTGGGGTTTAACTCGAGACAATAAAATTGTTTAATGTCGAAAATGCGACTTTGAAAAAAATTGCTTATTTATGTGAAAAAGAGGTATTTACGTTCCATTTCTACTTACCCATTGAAAAAGTGACTCAAAAACTAAGCTTTTTTTTTATTTCATTTCTTTTTCAGCTCTTCTCGTTTACTTTGTTTTGATTCCTTACACTGTTTTGCACAGTTATCCAGTTATTGAAAGCACCATAATTCATATTTTTGTGAGACTGCTTCGCCGGTAATTTCCTTAGATTGGTTATCCAAACATGGTTTGGCCCACATTGAGCCACCTTGGGGTGGTACATATTTAGCCATGGTTCATTATGTACCTACTACCCGATCTTTAAATATGTGGAGCGTTGACAATAAACAATCCTCTGATCTAGTAACAAGAAATGTTTGAAAATGGGGAAAAATCAGAATTGCATAGGACACGTCCAAGAAAAAGAAATGATAGAAAGCAAAAATTAACTGAGGCTAAAGTAAAAAAAACTAAACGTAAGTACATTGTTTGTTACGTACGTACAAAAAATTAATGCCCTAAGAAAAAGATTATTAAAAAGTTTGATATAGATAAATCTACTTCTTAATAAATTAAAATGGTGATAGAAGTAAATGAGACAGAAATCGGTTAGAAATAGATGAAATCATTCTGCCGCCACCAAAAATTAACCCATTCACTGCTGCCAACGCACCATTTGCGTTGATTGAAATTTCTGTATTATGCCACCAACGCACCAGTTGCGTTCAGTGATGCACTCTGTTTTCTTGTAAATTTACTAAAATTGGTAGTATTTTTTGTTTTAAAATGGCAACAATCGCGACTTACAATGATTTATTAGCATGGTAACATCCTTGGTTTGTCACTCTCACATTCCGTTACTTTTAAACAGCGTACGAAACGAAGACACTAGAGCCAACAAATATTTATTTCGTTAAATGTAGTGATAGTGTAAATATTATTACAGTTTTTATTGCAATCGTGTAAAGGGTAAGTTAAAGTTATGATTTAATTAATTTACTAAATCAACATATCACTATTATAGCAAAGCAAGTGCATGAACGCCTAGGGTGCGTTCAATGGCATATGCTGGCAATTTTTTTTTGGATGATGTCATCCATAACGTAAACAACGAGTGTAAGTTGTAAGGGCAATAAATATCTAAGAAAGGAAACGAAATACAAAATTCATGTTGTCGATGTTTCAGATAACTTTGAGTAATGAAGCGCAGACGACGCTCAGATCATTTGATAGAGTTGGTAGAAAAAGCAAAAGATGAAACTGATGACGAAATTTCCGCTCTGGAAACAGGGTTAGTAGAGATTTTGGACGTAATATGTAATAATTATTTATGCAAGTGGTGTCAAAAAACTGCACTCTTAAAGTGTATAAGATGTGAAATTGAATGTGATTAAATAAAACAGTAGCGTATTTTTATTTTAGCACTTGCCCTGTGCTTGGGTTAAGATTCTATAAATTTTAAAGAAAGAAAAAAATTCGCCCCAGACAGGATTTGAACCTGTAACCTTTCGTCTCAAGCCAACGAATGCTCTAACCATTTGAGCTAGTGAGGATTCAAGTCCCTTAGCTAAATTTTTAATTCCTTTCTAACCCGTTAACGCGGATAGTTATGTCCTATATGTATGTAGACTGTCTCTGTGGTCTAGTGGATGGCTTATGCATCGGCTGTCTGTCCGGGTTCGATATCCGGGTCGGGCAAAGTGTTACTGGGTTTTCCAAATTCTCAGTAGCAGAACGGGCTCTGGCTTTGTGCCCGGTAACGACAATAGGCTTGCCTCCTATTACGTAGGACTCAAAAATTCATTCGGCGAATTGCAGGTGTGAGTGTATGAAAAAAAAAGAAAATAGTTTAATTTTAAACTGATTTCACAAAAAAGTAATAAGTATAATTCCCGGCAAACATGAAACATCTTGAAATACGAAAAGATACTTCACATTATTGCCCAGATTGTCCGGAGCAATATAGCTTTTGTGAGGTGAATTGTTTTAGGGAGTATCATAAGTACTAAGTAAATAAACAGTTTTTTTCTATACCCGGTATTTTTATTTATGAAGCCGATGGCTGGTTTCAGTGAAACCGGCCGTCGTGGCCAAAATTCGGTGGGGAGGACATTATTTATTATTATTTTTACTAGTCTAATATTGATATTGTTGCATAACACTTTTTTAACTCGAACGCAAAGGGTGCGTTGACTGGCACAGAATTTGACTTTTTACTTGCTAGTGCCACCAATGCAATTGGTGCGTTTACCATTTTTTGAGGCTTTATTGTTATATTTACTATAATTTAAATTAAAAAGCATATTTTTACGTGTATTTTCTATTGTAATTAATAGTAACATGAAGTGGCACCCATTTGAAATTTCACGAAATAAAAGTAGCAATGAATGGGTTAACGTAAAACAAAACCTAGCTTTCGTATAACTAGGCATTAAATCTATGTACAACCTACACTTGACAATTTTTTTTTAGCTTTCTAGCAACTTTTAAATCTGTTGTATGTAATTTTTTTTCTTGTTTAAAGTTGATTTTTATCGTAAAATAATCGAAAACAAATTTTATTTTATTTTAATAATTTGATTTGTGCACTTTCACTGAACAAAATTGTACAAAGTGTAACCAATATTAACTAATTTCTCAGTTCTCTCGCTATAAACACGAAATTCAATAATTATGAAAAAAACTTCGACCATCTGTACCCTCGATGGCGCCAAAACTCACACCGTTTTACTCAAAGATTACGCTTTATTCAAGAATCTGTCATGACTTTTGATTTTTGAAATTTTAAATAAGTACCTACCTAATTGAAACACAAATTGTGGACATACCGTGCTTTATCCAACACGTAGACATTGGCGAAATTAAACTACGCATGGTAGTTGTAAAAGCTATAAAAGAAAAAGAAGAAGAAATTGTGAACTGTATTTGTATTTGTCATAGCAGAAGGAATTTATTATAGAGGTCAACGGTAGGTAGGTATTTTGTTTACAAGTCTTCTTTCTTTCTTTAAGTTTTGGCCATCACGTTAGTATTTAGCCATTAGTCAAGTAGATATTTGCATCAAATTTTAAATCAATTTCAATTAATTTTAATTAGTCATCAGTCGTAAGTCGTCAATAAGTCATGTCAGGCTCTTGGGTAAAGCGGTGGCCTTTTTACACAAGCTCATGTAACGAGATTTGGCGGCAACGAGAAAATATACGATACGCTAATTTCTTTATGATTATTTCATTTGTGCACTTTTATTGAACAAAATTGTACAAAATGCCACCAAAGTTGACTAATTTCACTCAATATTAACACGAAATTCAATAATTATGAAAAAAACTTCGACCATCCTTTCTCTCGATGGCGCCAAAACTCTGTTTACAAGTCGAGGTCACAAATATAGTTAGACATCTGTGATCAGAAATGTCAATGATGTCATTTGTCAATTGTCATTGTCAAAAATAAAACGCCAACGTGACATATGACGGCAATTGTGAAATGATCGAAGTACTGCCACCTTGGTGATTTTATCACTAGATCTAGTGAATTTTTGGAATGAGAAAGTGTTAAATTAAGAAAAAATACTAAAAATATGATAATTAATAGACTGGGTAATTTTAGTGATATTTACCGTATCATGCAAAAATCTCCGTCAAAGGGATCTATAAATTATTTGTTAATAAGTGAAAAGGATAACATCGACACTTCAAATATAAGTTGACAAGTTTCCTTCTGTTAAGCTAAACATAATTGTAATTTTGAGGTTTCCTCAGACGGAAAAATAGGTCATTAAAAAAATCCACCAAGTAATCATATCACATGCTTATCGCCATGGCCAACAAATATGGATCAGGATGTATATAATTATTATACAATGTACTATAATTCTTACACAACAAAAAAATTAGGCTGTAGATCTCTCTATTTAGTAATGCAAATCTACCTGATTTAAATAGCAGCTGAAGGGTAGAACTATGCGTAATGGACATCCAATTTCAAATTTAATATTTTTAACCGTGCTAATATTATGTTACATCACATTGACACAGCAATTCATCATACATCGACTGTAATTAAAAAAAAAAACAAATTGGTATTTGGTAACTACAGTATATAAGTCCCAATAGGAAAGTTAATTTTTTTTTTAAATATCTTTAACACGCTTAGCGCCAAGCCCTTCCTAAAAGATACACGTGGCGCCGAAGCGAGTATATAATGTATCTGCAACTACATAATGTACCTACTTAAACATAAATGAAAATGTTGCATAAACAAAAATGCATGATCAGCAAATAGTTTCCATACGAGGGTCAACAGTACTTGTGCAAAACATTGCAGTTGTACCCAAAATAAGATAACTCAAAATGTCTTAAGCGAGTAACGAAATGCATTCGTAAGTAACGTTTCGTTGTGAGGCACATTATTATATTCTTTGGTTTCGTTACTCAAATCTCGAATGTTGTAACGTAGTGATTATATTTCTTTCATCTTTGGTTTGGGTTCTTGATGGTGTAAGTCCGTACCTTGACCGTTATACGATATAATATGTAGTTATCAAGATGATTCAAAATATCAGAACAAATAATTAATTGTATTTTTTAGCTAGTATGTAATGTTTGATTGTTCATTATTTTCACAATTACATTACATTGTACCTAGCTCGTTTTTTATTCTTTAATAAATTCTAGTGAACTATCAGCTGTAATTCTGAAATCAATGGAGTTTTCTAGTGTATTTTTTTTTTAAGGTGACAACACTGATCGAAAAGACAGCAGATCACTGATCAGATTTTCATTTTTCTGTAATTTTGTGACTGCTTTTTAAAGTAAATCACGTCCAATTTGAATTAAAATCTGTGAACTGTGACGCTACTAACCATTAATCGTACTCCCTTTACCCTTGGATACTTCCAAAATGGATGATCAAACGAGACAATACGCTGCAGACTTCTTTCTTCGGGAACCAGCAGATGCTCGGATCAGGTTGGTTTAAATTTTCCCCATATTGCACAATGTTATGTTAGTATCTGGTGAAATAGGTAACATTCATAAACGACTTACATGTCTTTGTATATCAAAATGATAAATATAATGAATCGCTTCAAATTAACATACGAAATCATGAATAGGTTATATTATTTTGAAGGCATTTCACAGGTAGTTTCGGAATATTTTTGCATGGGATCAACAATTACTGCAAACAAGTGAGCTTGTGTTTTCTAATAATTAGTAAAATCAATGTAACTAGGTAGCTAAATAGCATAAAATTATCTAACCCTAAAGCTTGTGAAATATGCTATGTCAATGATGTTATTGCAAATACATGTTTACTTTAACTTAATATACAAATATACTTTTTTTACTACCTCATGATTGTTGAGGGGGTTAATGCTTAACTCCACTGACCAATAGCTAGGCTTGAGTTTGAGTCTCAACGGGTGTGGAAATTTGTGTGATGAACATTTGAATTACTGGTTGGTTCTGGAGGTTGATTAAATATGATCTGATATTTATTTGATTACTTCTATGTATTAGTGTTGTTGACTAGCACCCTTAGTGCAACTATATATTTTGCTTACTTTGGGGTTAGATTCAGTTTGTCCAATGGAAAAAATAATCTAGATTTGAAAATGTTTTTAAGATAAGTACCTATTTTCGAGAAATGGGGCAGTCTCTTGAACATTACACTTTTCTAATTGTAGGAATTAGAAAAGTGTAATGTTTCTTTAGGACTCTTAATGAGATTATTGTACATATTCTATTATTGTATCTGACTAGGTGGTAGAGTTTTGCAGCGACTCACCCGGATTGGTACCACCGCCTTACCTATTCCTGCCGCCATAACGTCATGACGTGTTCCGGTTCAGTGGGTAAGGTAGCCGGTAAACTTTCTTTTGCTCGAGGCCTAACATCCCGTCCTCTGGTTGGCAACGCACCATTATCACCTTTGGTGTCTCTAGACGGCGAGAATTTCTTACCATCAGGAAATCCATCTGCTTGTTTGCCTTCCAATGTCATAAAAAAAAAATATATACTAGTGGCCTGCCCCTCCTAGGCACAGGTATAAAATATACATATAAACCTTCCTCTTCAACCACTTTATCTAATAAAAATACGCAACAAAATCCGTTGCATAGTTTTAAAGATTTAAGCATACAAAGGGACAGAGGAAGCGACTTTGTTTTATACTATGTAGTGATGACTATTGTGATGGAACTTGATTTGGATATACGATGGTATAAAAAAATCCACTTGTGTAAGTGGTTACTTTAGAAATACACAAAAAGAAAAAAAAAACATTTTTTCACATACACAATAGTCACACACAGCTGGAAGTTCAGGAGTTCCAGATTAGGATAGTCAAATAAGTTTAAAACATAGGCAAACAGCTGGCAAAATGAGAAATTATTATGACATACATAAATTTATTCTTCTTATTAAACTAAAATGTCCGGTCAAAATTAAACTATTCAACTAAACTGTTTCATAGAAACACTCAGAGATTTCAATTATTTTTGATTTATTCATTAAGACGACTTTTTCTGTACAAAATTGTTTCTTAATGATAGCTTAAAGTCTTCGACTGTGGTTGTGAGTGTGACTAAAAATTAAGTGGTATTTCAGTGTTTTATGTTATAAGTGTGCTTCATACTATAGTGAGATTTACATGCCTTGATACATTTTCCCTACCATTGTAACAATTATCCTTAAAGTAGCAAATTTTTTTGATTTTTTTGATTAATTAATCAAATCCTAGGCAATATTTTTAAACCACTCATTATATTTTCAATATAATGTTGCTGTTATAATTTTTTTTCCATATAAACAAATTGTGGTTTCATTATTTACAGAAAAGTTAAAGAAGAACCTGAAGAAGAATCACATCCTACATTGAAAGTAGAATTGCAAACCATTAGACTCCACCCGGATTCACAGAAACTTGTTTTGGACACATTGAGATACATTCATGGACCCGAATTTAAACTTGGTAGTGCCAGTCTATATAAGGTAAGAGTTTTAATTTAATGAGAGTTAGAAGTGCTTTAATAATTAATTAATAATAGAATAATTGCTCATTACTTAGTAATGCACAACCAACTTCCAAATACCTTGCAACCCTTGAAAATTTAATTTAATTTATTTTCTTATTATATATTTAGACCTAAAGGTAAATCTATTAATTTTCAAATATTTTTTTAGATTTAAAATGTTAAAGTGTTATTCGTAAAGTTTTAAAACTTTTTTAGGATAAAGGTTCAAACTTAAGTAACAGATTTTGGATGCAAAGAGGAAATCTTGTAGTCCAAGGAGGTTGTGACTATTCTATTACTTCCAAGCCTGATATTAAATCATCTGAAGCAAAGTTAAGGGAGTTTGCACTTTCTAAACTGTCAAAGTAAGTAATTATGCAGATAACTTAATAATTATGCATATTTTAGGGCAACTAGTGATGTTCTCACTAAGCTTTATTGGATAAGCACTTGTACTCTACAAAGGTGCAGATGATTTTGTATTTGTTATTTTATTATATATATTAATGTGTTGAGTTTGTATAAAGTGTGACATAAGCATTATTAGATTCAAAATCAGAAAAATCTTTATTTACAAGGCCCCTTTTTGATTTATTATTAATTGTAATACTAAATACCAAAAAAGACAGTGGATTCAACCAGTAGGGCTACTCTCATCCCAATTAATGCTATATGGGAAATTGGTATTGGATATGTCTTTTTAGCATGAAATTTTAGTTTAGATCAATTCAGTTGTAGATTGGTATCTATTAGCCTAACATTGGGCATTGTATCTAACACACATTATTTAATTACAATTAAAAAAATAAAATTGTTAACTTTGAGCCAATGTACGCCTTTGGATATCACATTGTCCACTTCTTCATACATACCCAATTGTCTTTTTACATTAAATGTATGTGAAGTGTCACCCACGAACGAACAAACGAAGTAATAAGTGTATATATGTATATAAGAAACAAAAATAGACCAAGAATAGAGCCTTGCGGTACTCTGAACTCTATTGTTCATCCTTTGATCTATGTCAAAAACTAACAACTACTTAAATATCAAAGTGGACTAACACATCTAAGTGCTTGTTCAGCCTTTTTATATATACCCATGTGCCCATTATATGAATATTGTTTTGGCCATCCAGATAAAAGTGCACAAATGACAATTTTTTTTAGAAAATATAATAACATGGTTTGGTGGGATAGGTGATTTTAAAATAGTTGAGTGTATAGATTTTTAAAATTTTGTAGCTTCAACTTTATTGTAAAATGGTAATATTTTCTGATGGTTTTCAGGTATAATTTTCACAAAGCTCATTGTGCAGAGGCATTAGAAATGGCAGCTGAAAGTGTAGACAAAGCATTAGAAATTCTGTTTTATAAATACTTTAACATTGATTTACAAGAGAAACCAGACAATGTACCATCACAGTCTGAACTTAAAGAAATGAGGATAGACGAAAAAGCAGTATTAGAGTCCATATATGAAAGCAGGTTTAACGTCAAAGAACAAAATGTTTGGAGTGTCTCATTAAATTTAGATTATTTAACTAAATTATATGAAAACACAGATATAGAAGTACCAAAGAAAAAAGAAACTTTAAATACAAATTTTAAAACCAAAAAGAAAGAAGCTTGTAAACTTTTTCTTAAAGGACCTTGTAGATTTGGTGCTAAATGTAAATTTCTTCATGAAATTAATGTGGAAAAAGATGATCCTATTAAAAGTGATATTACAAATAGTAATAAAATAATTTATGAATTAGAAATAAGATTTCCTGAAGATACTTTATATCCATTCCAGCCTCCACATCTTTTCCTAAAATTAGAAAACAATCGTAATATTATACCCGAAACCACATGTTTAAAAGTTACTGCTAAACTATATGAAGAAGCTAAAACATTAGCCCAAGATGGAATACCTAGTATATACTCAATAGTTGAATTGCTTAATAATGAAGAAGAAATATTAAATTTTATTAAGTTTGATACAAGAACATTTCCTGAACCATCTGATGCCTTATGCCCTGAATTAATAGAGAATGTAGAAAAAGAAGAATTACCATCACATTACAAAAGAGTTGAAACCAAAGGTAATAGATCTAATATTAACTTAGAAGCAATGATTCAAGAAAATGAAGAAATAGCTAAAAGATTTCTGGAAAAAAGAGAGAATAACAGATATAATAAAATGATGTCAGTACGAAGGAATTTACCTGCATGGAAAAAGAAAAACGAAATACTGGATGCTATGGAAAAATCTCAGGTTTGTTAAGTGTAAATGTTTATGTAATGGAAATTAGTTTGAGTTTACTAGAAAAGCAATTTGAAGTTTGAAGTATTCTATACAGTTATTGACAATGCAGGGAATAATAAAATTTGCAACCTTTTAATTCATTATTTAGTTTAAAACCATGTTTATAAATTACTTGTAGCTGTGCAGAAATGTCAAATTTTGATCGACGCAAAATATCTTCAGTTATAGCATGTCCCACATATGTTCGTTTACTATTAGTTGTTGCTTACGTGTCATTTTTGAAATGCAATGTGTTGCAGCATTTTTTCCATGGTTTTATGCATTTAGAGTAAATAGCACTAGACTCTTTTTTATTTTAATTAAAATTTTCAAGTATAGCAACAAACTCTATATTTTACTCATTCACATTCAGTTTGAGTTTAGTGGGCGTTAGGATGTCCTATTCTGCACAAACAAATATTAACCGTTGTGAACTATGAATGGTACAAACCTGCAACTGTATTATATCGATGATTATTTCCAGATAGATTGTTATCATAAGCCATAAAAAAAAAAAAATCTTGTAAAATTAATACAGTTTAAACAACTTTATTATGTATATAGAATATAGACAGTTATCAATATATAACTTTACAATAGCAAAATTACAATTGCATTACGAATACATTGTCTCGAAAATTTGGAAGTTGTAACATTTTCATTCATTTAGGTTATTGTTATAAGTGGGGAGACTGGATGCGGTAAGAGTACCCAGGTACCACAATACATTTTGGACGATTGGCTAAAAAACTTTAATAAAGGAGGCAAGGAACATGTTGAAATAGTTTGCACACAGCCACGGAGGATATCAGCTATTGGTGTAGCAGAGCGGGTATCGGAAGAGAGGGTTGAAAAGACTGGACAAGTTGTTGGATATCAGGTAACTAATACAATTATCTCTTTCTGATAGAATTCTGATGTAAGTAACGACAGCATTTACAGTCGTCAATTATTTTTTAATTGTTCATTAAGTCTACATTTTATCTACAAAATTGTGTCTTACTGATAAATTAAATGAATGAAGTGTGCCTAGTGTTTGAAGGAGGCTGAATATTATGCGAAGTAAATAATATTTGTAATATGTTGCTACAAGTGAATGAAAACATAAAAGAAATTAAAAATTTCTCACAGTTTTATTTTCATTAAGTCGAAATTCTCTATAATCTATATTTTCGTAAAGCTGTTACTCATATGAGTCATATCCTTTATTTAATTACTTCTAAGTTCGGTTGCTCGCAATAAAAAAACCGTTTTTCTTTCTGAATTTCAGATAAGGTTAGAAAGTAAAATATCCTCTAAAACGCGATTGACGTTTTGTACTACAGGGATACTCCTGCGGAGGTTAGAATATGACCCACAACTGCAGTCTGTGACACACGTAATCGTTGATGAGGTGCACGAAAGGTCAGAAGAGAGTGATTTCTTATTACTTATATTACGAGACCTTATCAAAGTCAGAAAGGATTTGACAGTAGTTTTAATGAGTGCTACATTAAACGCAGAATTGTTTTCGGAGTATTTTGATAAGGTTCCTGTATTGGAAATTCCAGGTCAGTTTTATTAGGAACGAAATGTTTTTCTACTGTCGTATTTTGGAAGGTAGGGTATTGGGTAAGCTTACATACGCAAGAAATTTAATACTTTGTAAATTAAAAAAAATGTATAATGAGTATTTTAGTATGAGTTATTTAAATATTCTAGAGTTTTTTTTTTATAAACAGGTATGTATTAAGTACAATGATTTTAATAACTAAACTTACAACTTATTCTTTCAACAAAAAATGTTTTTTTTTGTTATACCTTTGCACAACATAATTTATCATAAATTCTGTGTGCTTGTTTGTCTTTATGTATAAAGAAAAAATGAAGATAAGTTGTTCTGATTTCGATTAATCTCAAATTAAGGTTTTTAAAATTAAATGCCATGAAATCTATGTCCTTGCTTGTGTGGTTTTTACAAACAAAAAAAACATCAAAAATACATAAATTTTTCTCCAGGTCAAAAAAACTGGTCTGCTTAATTTCGTCGCAATTAGTGTCATTGTTAAGATTTTTTTTTCTTATGACATTGGAAGGCAAACAAGCAGGCGGATTTCCTGATGGAAAGAAATTCACGCCGCCTAGAGACACCAAAGGTGGTAATGGTGCGTTGCCAACCTAAGGCCAGGATGTTAGGCCTCGAGCAAAAGTAAGTTTACCGGCTACCTTACCCTCCGAACCGGAACACGTCATGACGTAATGACGGTAGGAATAGGTAAGGCGGTGGTACCAATCCGGGCGAGTCGCTGCTAAACTCTACCACCTAGTCAGATGTCACGGTGCTAGTGACGGTGAGCCTATGCTCGCTTTTTACGAGCTGCCTAGCAAGGAAGGCAGATGGTCTATTCTACAAAGGAGCCCGGGTCAACACGGGGGGTTTTTTATTTGATGCAATAACAGAAATGTATCTTAAAAATCTTTACAAATTTTCGCATTTATTAGTTAAAATATTTAGTAATAAGTATTTAGTTTTATACTAGCGTTTCTAGTGCTATGAATGTAAATTTTTTGTATCTAAGGTAGTTTAAATGTTTGGTTCTTCTGTAGGATATAAAATTATTTACTATATTTATATACAAAACTTGCGGCCCGCGCCGGCTTCGCATGGTTATAAAATATACATATAAACCTTCCTGTGATTCCTGTGATTGAAGAATCACTTTATCTATTAAAAAAAAACAGCATCAAAATCCGTTGCGTAGTTTTGAAGATTTAAGCATATAAAGAAACATACGGACAGAGGAAGCGACTTTGTTTTATAATATGTAGTGATATTTATATTTTTATATGCCATTTTTGTTGACAGGTAGAACATTTCCTGTGGAGCAAATATTTTTAGAAGAAATCATGGAAATTAGTAATTACGTTTTAGAAGAAAACGGAACATATGCACGGAAAGTAAAAAAAGGTACATGAAAAATCTTTATAATTATCATTTATGATTCTATCTTGCTCACACCCTTTAGCTTAGGACATAACTTGCCTGTAAATTTTATTTATGAAATTTTTGCGCTTTTGAGTCGTAGATTCAAAACGTGCGTGATATTAACCCTTTTAAACTTAAAGAAGCATCTAATGGTGTTTCAAGTTGTGGTTTGCTTGACAACCGTTTAAAATATCTCACGTGAGAAAGTTAAAAAAAAGGATAAGAAAGGGGAGAGCACTAAAAATGGTTATCTCATGTTCGTAACGCATTTGTCTTTCAGGTGATAAAGAGAAGAAAGCAGATTTAGAAACAGAATTAGAGACATGCGACGTTCGATCTGAATCTACCGAACCGCCGAAAACATCTATACGTGACGAAAATCTGACGATTTCGCAAGTTGTGGCTAGGTACCCGAAGTGTAGTAAGAAAACTTGCAAAAACCTGTATCTGATGGACACTGAAAAGGTAATTTTATTTTGTGGTTATCGTTATGTACTTAGTCTTTATTGCTCATATTAAAAAAAATACAGAAATTTGTACTAATGAAGACAATCAAGAGACACAAGAAATTAAGCAGGACAAAAGCGAAATACACAACTCTATACCTGACATAATTATAGTAAAAGTAATCTGTACAAATAAATAAAATTTAAATTGTAATCTATATTTTAATACGTGATACCAAAACTTAGTACCTCGTTTTTCGAAAATTGCGCGAACGTAAAAGCATAACATTTGGCACACTTATTGTTTATGTGTAGGAGAAGTGCAGAACGCTAATATTTTTCGAAAATAATGCTTATGAAGTACATTAAATCAATATATAAAACATTACTCACACTACCATGCATTTGACACACACAAATAAATATATTGATGATAACGATAAAAGATCACAGATGGCGCACCATACAGTTTGGAAACAAAGTAATTGATCTTGAGAAATGAAGATGGCGTTCTTATCAACAAGATATTAAAATTTATTATGGTCGAATTTCGACCAACGGGCGACCACTAGTACATGTTAATGTATGTAAGGTACGTATACCAAAATATAATTTTTTACAATTTTTGTCTATTTGTCTGTATGTCGGTCGGTGTTCCAGCTAATCTCTGGAACGGCTTGCTTCAGTGGGCGGTAGCTGAAAAATCTAAAAAAAACCTAAATAAATTAACGCGTCGCGTCTTTCGAGCTGCTTAGTAAAGCAGTTTGCCTTTATTCTGCTAAGGATTTAGAGCCAAGACGGACATTTATCTGGTTTAATGATTTATGATTTTTTAGATTAATCTTGATTTAGTAGAACACGTTTTGACATACATTGTTGAAGGAGACCATTCGTGGCCTAGAAAGGGCGCAATATTGATCTTCCTACCAGGAATAGCAGAAATAATGTCGTTGCACGATCAACTTGCCGAAAGTCATACATTTAGTCCAAAGTAAGTTATTAATTTAATAAATTAAATTAATAAACTTAGATTAAAGTACTTCAAGGTTCAACCTGGTATTATAGTCTTTATTACAATGGTATACAGACTATAATTTATATTTTATATTTAATTATAATTCGTTGCTGAAGGTGTTTTTGTTTTGTTTTGGTACATGTGAACGTTATTGTTTAGATGACATAGATGTATGTATGTTCTGTTACGTATGAAAATATGGCGCAAAAATAAAAGCAGGCTGAATATTACAGCAAAATGTATTATTTCAGTTGCAAAAAATATGTGTAGGAACATGCTATATTTGCAATTTAGGGTATTTTTCTAAAACAAAAACTACCTATCAGACAAGTTTTTTTATTAGTGTATAATGAATGGCCTCGTTCAAATGCGTTGTCTTCGAGATAACATGACTTAATAAAATTATCTTGTAACAATTCCCCGCTATTTCTCCATAGCGTGTTTTTTTTCTACACTTCTTATTGTTGGTGCTTGGGGAAATTCCATTCTAGACGCAATTTATTAACTTCACTTGTACTTTCTACAATATATTTTTTATTATTATATTTCAGCCAAGATTGAGTTGTTATAGCCTTGATGATTCTTAGAAAGTGAAATTGGTTAGCTAAAATATAATAGTAAAAAATATATTGTGGAAAGTACAAGTGAAGTTAATAAATTGTGTTTCAACTTTCAAGCTGTGATTTTTTGATAATTTAAATAATACACATAGTACTGATCCCACAGTCACAGTGTTCTCTTTTGAGTTATGAGTTACGAAAAAAGCAGGCGACTCTTGTGTTGGTAAACCAATTGTTAAAAAATGTAGCTTAGATATCAAGTTGAACCTATATGTAGGAATACTATTACAGTGCAAGTGTGCCCATGTAAAGTTGACCTTGCGTGTTAATATTTCGTTGGTTGTACTATGTATTATTGTAGATATTATCATCCCAAAAAGTGTTATTAAGGTTCAACAAGTGCGTTTTACAAAATATTAGTTATTTTTATTTATATTTGTTTTAGGACTGGGAAATATTTGTTAGTGCCTTTACATTCGACCCTATCGAGTGAAGAACAGGCCCTTGTGTTTAAAAAGCCCAAACCTGGTGCACGAAAAATTGTTCTTTCAACAAATATAGCTGAGACTTCCGTTACTATTGATGATTGTGTGTTTGTCGTGGATTGTGGCAGAATGAAAGAGAAAAGGTAAGTTTGCCTATCTAGAAACAATGGTTATGTACATGTTTTACGTGGATATTTGTATTTACCTATGGATGTAGATAATACTCTTCATTACTCACTTTTGTTTTTATAATTAAAAAAATTGAATAATCCCCAACAAAACCGACATGTAACATAATAACAATCTCCACTTATTCTCACCACTCACTCACATATTTTTTTTAAATTTGACAGAATCAGTATGGATATCAAATAAAAGCATTCATAAACAATATCGATAGGTATATCATTTTAATTCTTATTATGTTTTGGGACAATCGTTTTTCTTAATATCGGTTTGCAAATATCACTGTAGGAGATATAACCCTCACATGTCAAATTTACTTTTTATTGAATACTAACTGTTGCCCGCCGTGGTGGATAAAATTATCGTATGTGTTAATCCAAGTTAACCTCTATGTGTGTGCCAAATATTGTGAAAATCGGTTTCGCAGTTTTTGCGTGAATAAGTAACAAACATCCAAACTTTCGAATTTATAATATGAGTAGGATTTTAATGTTAGTAATTTTTCCGTGCTGAGACTGCTTAGGGCAGATTTTCACATTTTTTTGTAAAGAAAGACAGAGTTGGATCTTCGACAGTAATGACGTCAGCTTTTAAACAAAATGATCCGCATCAAAACTGGTCCACTTGTTAAGGAGTTATGCAACAGACAGACACACTGAGATACGTCAAATTAATAACACCCCTCTTTCTGTCGAGGCTTAAAAAAATCAGCTGCATGTTTCGAATTCTCATTAGCTAAAATGGCAGATTATGTAATGCAAAACTTATTTTCTGAATTTGTATGTTAGTACGATTTTAGGAAACTATTTATACCAACATACGAGGGCCATTCAATAAATTTTTAGCCTAAGAAAAAATAAAGAAAATTTTGAGAAAGTAAAGATTTATTTTTCAACATAGTCTCCTTTCAATTCAATACACTTGGACCAGCGATGCTCCAACTTTTTTAACCCGTCAAAAAAATACGATTTCCCGAGGTCTTCAAAATAGGCCTCTGTGGCGGCGATGACCTCATCATTCGCCCAAATCTTTTGCCGGCGAGTGACTTTTTCAGATTTGGGAACAAGAAAAAGTCGCATGGAGCCAAGTCTGGAGAAGACGGTGGATGGGGCAGCTATTCGTAGCGCAATTCGATCAATTTGGCCATGACAACGGCGGAGTTGTGAGCCGGTGTTGCTGTCTGGTGTGAGCAAACGCGGCGACCAATTCTTCGTGCAGAATATGATGCACTGTCCCATCTGCGATGCCTACAGTCTCAGCTATCTCGTGAATCTTCAGTCGCCGGTCTGCCAACACGAGATCGTGCATTTTTTTTACGTTTTCTTCTGTAGTAGCCGTTTTCGGTGCACCTGGGCGTGGCTCATCAAAAACCGACGTGCGGCCACGAGCAATCTCGTTGAACCAATTTTTGACGGTCGCCATCGAAGGAGAAGAGTCACCGTACACAGCATCCAAGCGCTCTTTGATTTCGCTGCGCGTTTTCCCTTCCAAAAACAAGAATCTAATCACCGAACGATATTGTTCTTTTTCCATTTTTGCAAAACCGACCGACACGCTCGCTTCCAAAGGCTGTCAAGACAAAACAAATGTAGGGAAAAGACTGAAAACTACTTGATAGACTTCAAAAAGTATTTACTGCACGATAGTAAAACTCTTTTGTAACAACAACGCCATGGGGCGATGAGGCTAAGTAATTATTGAAGGCCCCTCGTATTTTAATATTTACAAAAATATTGTTTTAAGGATGATCTCGTTTTTCTAATCGTTGAATTTCTTGCACAAATTTAGTATTGCGTGTTTCTTCTTTGGCGCCAAACATCACTGAATTAGTTAGCCAGTAAAGTGGCCACTGTGTTTGTTATCTTTACGTGCCTTTTTATGATTACTTTTATTGATTTTGAGAAACTCATGCCCGATTTTGTTTAATTGGCTAAATGCAAACTTAATTTGACTGATGGCAGATGCTCACATCCATGACAAAAACTAAAAAAAAAACGGGTTTTGTGTCTGCATCTATGATTTCTCTTTTCCAAAAAAACTTACATCCTCTAAAATGTATGATTGTATCATTGACAGATTCGATTCAAATCGAAATATGGAATCATTGGATCTAGTGTGGGTCTCAAGGGCTAACGCTAAGCAACGAAAAGGGCGAGCTGGAAGAGTCATGCCCGGCGTTTGTATACATCTGTTCACTTCACACCGCTACCATCACCATTTCGCGGACCAACCAGTGCCAGAAATACATAGAGTGCCATTGGAACAGTTGCTGCTGAAATTGAAGATTCTACCTTTGTTCCATGGGATGAGTGTCCATGAAGTATTAGGTAAGTTGGTACATTTTCTTCGTTGTTGTTGTTGAAGCGTGCTGCTTCCGTTGTCGTGAATTGTTTCAAACGTAAATATCGGGCCTTTTTTTCACTTTATTATATTTTTATTATTCTGTTATTCAGTATATAATATGTATTTTAGGTAAAACTATAGAACCGCCATTGAAAACCAACATAGATGGAGCACTTACCCGTCTTCAAGATGTAGGCGCGCTAGACAAGGTGTTCGCCCTGACTGCGCTCGGTAAACACTTGGCAGAGCTACCGGTGGATGTGCGGATAGGGAAACTGATGTTGTTCGGAGCTATATTCTGCTGCGTGGATTCAGCGCTGACGATGGCCGCTTGTTTAAGCCATAAAAGCCCTTTCGTTGCGCCTTTTGGGAAAAAGGTGAATATATTTTTAATGCAATTTGTTACCCTGTAATTCATTAAATTGGTATTATTTTCCCAATTTTTTTATAGTTGTTTTTCACTAATATTATAAAAGCAATATTATCTTATCACAGTGTTGAATCAGTATGTTATAGAATATTGTTTTTGTTTTAGTCAGAAGCAGATGCGAAGCGGCGAGAGTTCGCATGTTTCAACAGTGATCAGTTGACAACTTTAAGGGCTTATAGAGTGAGTATATTTTTTCATCAAATCTCATAAACTAAAGTTTACCAATAATTTTTACATTGTTACCGTGCTACCATTAATTCACTAGTATGAAGTTTCACTAATTGCGACTTTCCTTCATGTTTTTCAATTCCCTTAAAAAGTATATATCTTTTAACTCATAATTTCCGTATTTGATCTCTATTTCTTTTGACTCGACAATTTGAAGTGCGAAACTTGTGAACCCTGTATTGCTTGTTTTTGTGTAAGTTGTCTTCTTCAAGTTCAAAAACCGCCTTTATGTCCACTGATTTAAATATTATAATTCAGATAATATGTCTCACATCGTAATTAGTGGTGTACAATAAAAATATTTATGTTTATATACTTTTTTTAATTTTCAGAAGTGGCAACTGGCAATGAAATCAAGTACACATGCAGCATTAGTTTTTGCGAGTGAGAACTATCTGTCGCATAAAACGTTGATGATGTTGGCTGACATTAAACACCAACTGCTTGGTCTTTTGGCTGGCATTGGCTTTGTGCCAGACATGCCTGCACTTAGGAAAAAAATGAGGAAGGACTCCGTTGCCAGTCTCACTGGTGAGGAGGTTTGTATCTTTTAATATACCATTTGATAATGCTCATGTGTTAAATCAGATCATCCAATTTACATACATACATATCTTCACGCCAAGTCCCTTACGGTAGGCAGAGAGTATCGAGTGCCAGACCTCACGATCCTGACAAACCTGTCTTGCTTCCTTCACATTCATAACCCTTTTCATACAAACATGCCGGTTTCGGTGACTCTTGACACCACCCTCGGATAATAGTCGATTGATCTGATCGTGAAATGTCAGCCTTGGTGTCCCCGGGTACCTACATCCATCCACATTCGTATTGTATATCTGCTTTGTCAATCTTTCATCTGTCATTCTTTCCACATGACCGAACCAGCGGAGCATGC
>NJDC01001150.1:146596-157670 GCA_002245475.1 Calephelis virginiensis
TAATTCGGAACTGAGTACTATAAGCAGGTAAGGTTTGCAGCGCTCTGTGTGCCCTCCGGCGAGGATGCAGAACCCCTGACTAGGGAGGCTATCGGTAGGATCATAGTGAGTCTGCCCAACAAGGCTCCAGGGGTAGATGGGATTACGGCTCGTATATTAAGAGCCGCGTGGAGAGTATCCGAGTACGAGATGTCGGCAGCTTACGATGGGTGCGTACGTCAGGGGGTCTTTCCGCGAGTGTGGAAGCAGGGGAGGCTGGTGATTATACCAAAGGGTAACGGGAAGGCCGCTACGGACCCCAAGGCTTACAGACCCGTTACCCTACGTTACAGACCCCCGTTGCCAATATTGGGAAATGTCTTGGAAAGGGTCATTGTCGAGTGTCCGCCTGGCTTGCACAACAGGATTTCCGCAGGACAGCACGGGCTTGTGAGGGGTAGGAGCACAATCTCCGCCCTGAGGGAGATCTTGGGGCGGGCTAGTACCTCCACTCGCAAATACGTGCAGTAGATACTGCTGTACATATCGGGGGCATTTGACAATGCATGGTGGCCCATGATCCTCCTCAAGTTCCCTCAAGGGGGGTGCCCTTCCAATATCTATAGGCTGCCGACAACCTACTTTGTCGAGCGGAGGGTGGGAATGTTTGTGGGAGGAATCGTGGCTTGGGAAGCGTTGTACGATGGGGTGCCCACAGGGGTCGGTGTTGGGCCCAACAATGTGGAGCATCTTAGTTGACGACGTTCTGCGGCTACCCTACTCAGGGGGGGTTCACGCCATTGCTTACGCCGACGATATAACTATCTTGGTGGAAGGAGACTCCCGGGCAGAGGTCGAGCATAAGAGTGATGGGGCACTGGGGCACACGCGGACTGGGGGCGGAAAAATCGAAAATGGAGATCTCCCCCGCCAAATCCCAGAGCATAACACTAAAAGGGCGACTGCAGAGAGCCTCGGTGATAAGAATGAATGGACTGTCTATTAGATTTGTTAGCAGTGCTAGGTTTCTTGGGGTAGTCATTGACAGTGTACTGTCTTTTGTATTGTCTTTTGCGGAACACGCGCAGTCAGTAGGAGAGAGAGCTGCCAACTGCTATGGCAAAGTGGCTAGGGTGTCTGCTTCCTCCTGGGGGCTGCGTTATAGGGCGTTAAAATTTTGTACATTTGTTGCAACCCTGACGTATGCCGCGTCCATCTGGCAACACAGGGGTTGCTACATACGTGGTGCGCAGCAGGCTGCTCAAGGCGCAAAGACCTGCTCTAATTCTTATGACGAAGGCCGACAGGTCGGTCAGCACGCCTGCTCTGGCTGTTTTAGCCGGAGTGCTGCCGGCGGACTGGGATTCCGAGGAGAGGGGTGGGGATCTCAAGCGTTTCTTCCCGTCGGTCGTGGATCGCTTGTTAGCCAAGCGGGTAGAGTCCGATTATGAGGTCTCCCAGATGCTTACGGGACACGGGTGCGTCAGGGGCCGTCCGTTGTGAACAATCAGACGAATATAGAGATCACATTTTGTGACAATGCAAGCTGTACGCAACAGAGAGGGGAAGATTAGTGGAAAACCTGGAAAGGAACTCGGTGGGACCAACTTGGTGCTTGGCACAAGATCAGGAAGCTAGAGGAACTGACCGGCGGCGAAGAATGGAATAGTGAACAGGTCAGCCCCAGAATGGGGAGAGTGTTCCCTAGGGACATTTAGGAAGAATTTGTAGGCAGCGAAGATAATGTGCGCTTGAGAGAAATACAGATAACGTTCCCAGCGCATCTCCCGCGGTTCGGCTACGACGCAGTCCGTATGACCGAGAGGTCGGTAGGGCCATGGGTGGTGGTGGGTAATGTCCATAGGCTGCGGTTATCTGTTACCATTTGGCCATAAAAAAGGCCTAGCACAATAAGTTGACTGTCATTATCTTCATAGTAGTAAACATCGATAGCGAGCAGTGAGTGGCAGCAACCAGTCCGCTCTATGAGTGGCGTCCACAAAATTTTTACTATTAACTACTATCTGTCCCGGCGAACTTCATTCCACCCGTTCAGTATGGGAAATAATAAAGTAATATTTTCCCTGTAACTTACCCGGTTTTTTCTTCATAAGTACCTTCTCCTAAAAATAACTAACACAATAAAAAAATAATTAGCCAATAGGTCCAGTCGTTCGGAAGTTATGCGCTTACCAACATATTTAACGATTCATTTTTATATTATAATGATGTACCTACCCTTTACAACTGATATTAAGTAATGAATTTAAAATAAATGACTACGGTCTAACTTATTTTAATTAAACTTATCTGAATGAAATCATATTTCAGCCGACCTGTACCTAAAACAAAAATAATTAATGATTTTCAATATTCTTTTTTTTTATGATATTGGAAGGCAAACAAGCAGACGGATTTCCTTACAGTAAGCTTTTCTCGTTAGGGTATTTTTGACATAATTTTTAAAATTTGTTTCCGATATTTTTTTGACACTTTCAGGAATTTTGTTGTCAGCAAGTACACAAGTGCCAATAAAACACTTCGATGTTTTTTTTATTCGAAACATTTGTACTGCTATCTTATTTTTATTTCTTGTGTTTATATTGTTTATATCCCTATTTTTTGTAAATGAATCTGTATTTTTTCTGACGTACATTATATTTCCATATATATATAAACTAGGTGCAGTCATAATGTTAATCTCCTTAAGCAGTTGTCTTAGAGACGCTCTACCCTCCAAGTTATAAATTACTCGTATAGCACGTTTTTGAAGAATAAAAATTGTATCAATGTCAGCAGCTCTGCCCCATAATAAAATATTGTATGTCAAATGATTGTGAAAATTACTTAACTAGACAAGTCGCGCAGTCTGTGCGTCCGTAAGCTGTCTGATTTTCCTAACAGCGTAAGCTGCAGAACTAAGTTTTTTGTCAGGTTTGTTATTTGGTGACCCCACTGTAATTTAGAATCTATTGTGAGGCCGAGAAAAGTTATTTCAGTAATTAGTTCTAATTTCTCATTATTTAATTTTATAGCTGAATTAGTTTGACCAGGGGCCCTAACATGAACGCTTAAAGCAGAATTATTTCTATCTTACCAAATGTTCGCTTTTATAAGCAACTTTATAATGTACAATATAAGGTTGTCTTTCTCCTATGATAATTAGTATTATTGAAATAATACTGTTTTAAGAGCTTATGGTAACCCCCCTCATCTTACATTTTGCAGTACAAAATTTACACATTTGGTCTTACTGGCATTAAAAACTAAATTGTTTGCGTCGAACCATTTGTGAACCAGTGAAAGCGTGTTATTTACTTTGTCATAATCTGGGTCATTTCTTTGCACTTTAAAAATTAAAGATGTGTCATCCGCAAATAACACAATTTCACATACGTTCAGTATTACGGCTGGTAGATCATTAATGTAGATCAGAAAAAGAAAAGGCCCCAAAATAGATAGATATGGGTACACCCAATTGCACTAACGCGCCTATGGATTGAGTCCCATTAATATGAACTTTTTGTATCCTTGATTGCATTGTTTTTTTTTCACATTCAAGATTTCCCCGTGTTGGTCCGGTCTCCTTTGAAGAATAGACCTGCCTTCCAGCCAGGCAGCTCGTAAAAGGCGGGCATAGGCTTACTGTCGATAACACCGTGACATCTGACTAGGTGCTAGAGTTTCGCAGCGACTCGTCCGGATTGGTATCACCGCCCCAGTTATTCCTGCCGCCATAACGTCAAGACGTGTTTCGGTTTGAAGGGTAAGGTAGCCGGTAAATTTAACTTACTTTTGCTCGAGGCCTATCCCGGCCTCTGGTTGGCAACACACCATTACCACTTTTGGTGTCTCTAGGCGGCGTGAATTTCTTACTGTAAGGAAATCCGTCTGCTTGTTTGCCTTCCAATAACATAAAGAAGAATATTGAAAATCATTACTTATTTTTGTTTTAGGTACAGGTCGGCTGAAATATGATTTCATTCAGATAAGTTTAATTGAAATAAGTTCGACCGTAGTCATTTATTTTAAATTCATTACTTAACATCAGTTGTGAAGGGTAGGTACATCATTATAATATAAAAATGAATCGTTAAATATGTTGGTAAGCGCATAACTTCCGAACGACTGGACCTATTGGCTATTTATTTTTTTATTGTGTTAGTTATTTTTAGGAGAAGGTACTTATGAAGAAAAAACCGGGTAAGTTACAGGGAAAATATTACTTTATTATTTCCCAGTGCTTGCCGTTGACATGCTCCGGTTCAGAAAAAAAGGTAGCCGGTAGACTTACTTATGCTCGAGGCCTAACATCCCGACCTCAGGTTGGCCACGCACCATTACCACCTTTTGTCTATTGGCAGCGTGAATTTCTTACCTTCAGGAAATAAAAATCAGTCTTCCTTTTTCACATACCTATGGATACCAATACAGATTACGTGCGATTGAGTCCTCTTTTTCCACATTCTAATCTACTACCTAGATAGACCTACCAAAGAGAATGTAATTACTAATCTCTGGTAGGTACCGACAAATGTCTCGATAAAAAAGTAAGAAATTGTTTTTTTCTAATCTACTACATTGATAGAATAACGTGGAAAGTGTGGTTTATAGTTATTTTTTTCGTAGATATAACAAAAAATATTTCTACAAAGCATTTTCCAAAAGAGCATTGACCGCAAAACTGAGTTATAGCTTCTATCAATCACATAAAACTGATAGACTGAACAGTTGGAAGGCGAACAACAGCCTAACGACCGTCGGTCACAGGCCCACAGTCATATTTCACCGGAGTAAAAAATTGGAAAAACCATTTTCGACCGATTCCAATAGTGCGATCGTAAAACGCACGTGTGTTTTGGTCGGGATACATGTGTATGTGCTCTAAAGGGCGAAGTTTTGGGTTAGGACAGTCCGAGTTGGGATGTAAGGATAATATGGATAAGTCTTGTGTTTTTACGGGTTTAATAGGAAAACAAGCAGATAGATTTTCTGAATGTACTCATCTAAGGTTGCATTGTTAATTGTTAATTTTGCCAAAGTAAGTTTACTTTCTAGTCATCTCACAAGTCAAATCAAAACAAATCGGTACACGACACTCAAGCATTGCCGTAGTAGAGGCAGACATAGCTAAACGTTGTCTCTCTTACGCTTAGAACATAGCCAAAAGGTACGGTTATGTACCCACCATTATAGGGTCAGTGGGTTATGCAAATTATGGAATACGACCACGACTTCGCACACGAGCTCCAAGAATTTTTGTTTAATTTTTTTCTATAGACAGAGATACCTTACAGAATTGACGCCTTTTTTTCATATCCGGCGAGGTCAAGGGGTTATGCAAACGGTGTAAACATATGCCTACATTCATCTTCTATAATGGAAATTATATTTGTTCAAGAAAGAAAGTGTAAAAGAGTTTTTCGTTTTTTAATTGAATTGTTATACTATACTTTTAATTTCTGACATCACGGATATCACTTAACGTGTTCAATAATTGTTTTCATTAAGTTTGGAGTCTCAAAAACTGCCTAAGGAAAGAAAGAAAAAACGATAATCTACTTAAATAATTTGAATTTAAGCTCTCAGGTAATTGTAAAAAAAGGAAAAATCAAAGTCAAAAACCATTTCTCGAAAGATGGACCTGTCTATTTTTTCGATTTAGTTTCTTCAATTTTTGATAATCGCTAATGGTCCAGACTGATTAGATTTTAATGACAAATAATTTGCTCATCTTTTGGTTTGATTATAAGAATTTATACATATATTTTTTGTTATATGTTGACATGTTGTTATTTTATGTCTCTTGAAATTTTCAGATTTAGAAGAGTAATTGCTGTAATATTTATTAGTAAAATTAAACATTTTAAGGTATTTTGTAACTTATTTGTTGATTACTTTGCTACATTCACTGACTGTCATACACATACACAAAATTGTAAATTTTGACCTTCAACTATATTGTTTGGTTATGTTTTTGCTGCACTAATGTTTTGCGAATATTCCCAATGGACATAATAGGAATATATACTATAAAATCAAACGAAAAAAAGTATTTTATTCGCATATCTGTCTGTTTACCTTAGCAGTTACTAGTTTACTTTTGCAGTTAGTTGATAATATTTGGACGTCCAATGTTGGAATTCAATACTTCCTACCAACCTCTAATATCAAAAGTTAAAAGCGCCATCTTCTGACAAGTAGATGATATCATAATAATATATCAGTAATAAAAAAAATCTGTAGATGGCGTTATTATTAATTTGTATTTCTTATTAGAAAATGATATGCTTTGGAGCCACCAAAATGTTGCTTGTGTTTTTAACAAGTAATAATAAATAATATACAAAGCAATTTAAAGTACAATTCTCTCGAATTTATAAAAGAAAACGAAAACATTAATAGAGATTTAAACTTTTAAATTAAATAATGTCACATGACACGGCTTTTTTATTCATTGACGGAATGAAAATTGACAACTTCTGAATATCTAACTAGCCGACCCGGCGCACTTGGTTGCGCTTTACATTAGCTGCCACTGTTTTTATGGAAAAAAATCCCTTGATTTTGAAACATTCTTTATTGGTGCTCCTTTCTATTAATTTTAGCGAAATAGTAGATATATGTTATAATATCATGGTATAAAATGTATATTTTAAATTTTCTAATAAAATTATAGTAGCCTGGATTTGGACATGTGCCCGGTTAGCGATACGCTTGCCAACTATCACACTGTAGGACTTAGTGTCTTCGGCTAGTTATGGGTCACCTGGTTGGTTCGGGGATATGGGCGTGAAGGTACTTTTTTCTAGATATATACATATATATATATAGTAATACACTTTTAAATTAAAAACTACCAAGTGAATTACAAATTCACCTGCATAATAAAACTAGTGAAAATATTATACAAGAGATTATTAAATTCAATAAAACACGGTGGTTGCGGTGTCTATTTTACTATTTTCCTTTAATGGTCTGTTTGGTTGAGGGGCTAGCATACCTAATTGTCTTCTCACTACTGTGAACTGTCTAACGCCGCCGACCAACCGCGAGGTTGAGGTTCGATTTTCGACGGGGCAGATATTTTTGGATAACGGTATATTTATTAAATTTAATACAGTTTGAAAAAGTATTTCACTGTATAAGCTGGTACAGTCGACAACACATCTAGCACAAGCTTAATAAAAGGTATTTTGCTTTCTTTATGGCTAGATCCAATTTGTGAAATTTGTTTCAGGGATATTAATTGTTTAATTATCATCACTGACGCACGCGTACCTATACAATTATAGGAAATAATTAACAAATAATATTGATAACGTGAATCCATATGTTATCATCGCCGTAGCGAGCGCCCCCGTTCGGCCATTTTGAATCGCATCACGTACGGGCCGGCGCGCGTAATTGGCGCCATTTACCGTCCTTGCCCGTCGCTTCGTTACACGTTTTTGGTCCTCCGAGCTACGACGCAAACCAATTTCTCATTTTAGTAATTTCAGTACGGGTTAGGCTAATAATGTAGGTATTTATTTAATATTTTTGTAGACTCAATGTCTGCGACGTTTGCCTGTGGGTTTGTTAAGTAGTTGTTAAATATATTTAGCAAACAGGCATAGATAAAAGACATAAAGTTTTTTGGTGAGATCATTAACTTGTAAACTTAGTTAGTTAAGGTCCAGATTGGTAACGCATTGTTAACATTGTTGAGGGTGACATGTGTACATGGCATGTCACAAAACTAATGTGAGTAAGTGTATTTTATCGCCAGAAAAAGAGTCTATATGGCTTCTATATATGCCTACCCACTTATTATAAAACTATAGATAAGTGAAGTCTGTACATCTATATCTATGCAAATGAAGAATCCCCATTTTCAGTGATCATCGCATCCCACTTGAACGGATGGACCAATTTTGCTAATTCTTGTTTTGTTGTATTGGTTTCAAAAGAATCATCACATGTAGCGAAAATCCAGGAAAATTGCCGGGAAAGTGGGAAAAAACACTTCAATTTTGACTAAACAAACTGTTAGTAGCTATTAATTTGAAGCGATACGAAGCGCGCCGGATTGGCTAGTTGAATATATAAGACAGACGCAGGTGACTAAAGAGGTGCTTTTTTCTGTCTAATTTTAAACGAACCGCCCAACCTACTGAACTCGTCGTAACGAACGTAACGTAACGAACGAAGTTATCGTAAGCGTAGTATGGCTGGTAGTTACCTTATGTTCCGAGTAAGGTTATGGGATGCTTTATATCCCGCTTACTAAAGAGGTTCCCGTGGGAGTGGAACAAAAGTCTAAATGTAAATTGCGTTATAATACATTAATTATTGCTTAAAATATTATAATTACTGTTTTTTTTAATTAATTAACGCGTAGTCTGATTTTATGAATTCTTTTTTGTTTTTTAGTAGGTGCTTTAAAGATGGTCCCTTATTTTGTTTCAAGTCTTAAATTTTGTAGTTTAAAAATTACCTACACAAATAACAACACTCAGTGAAAAATGACCAAATAATTTGAATCTGCGATGTGTGATGAAACATTTGATGTTACAGGTCATTTTTTAAATACATACCTACATATTTTCATGCAAAGTCTCCCTTCAGCGTAAGCATAAAGTATCGAGTGAACGAAGTTTTTTATAAAAAAAAACTAACAATTAAAAGAAATCTAATAAATTAATTGGTGCCGATGCTCTGTCAGCTCAGTAAGTACATCTTTTTTCGAGTTATTGATCTGACAAATGGCTACTTACTGGTAGTCTCTATTTTCAAACAAGAGAGTGTTTCTTTTTTTTTATTTATATATTTTATAAGATTTCGGTTACGTGTTTTTGATGACAGCAGAATATCATGATGTATGTACATATCTCTTAATAAAGCAAGTAATTAAATAAAATCTCAGTAAAAGATCTCTATCATAGGAACGTTGCCGTTCCGGAATGAGTCCCTAAACGCGTTTCTTGAAGGTTGCTTAGTCCGATTGGTATCTGATATATAATCATAAAATTAAAAATATTCAATTAGCCCCGACAATGCTAGCAAGTAGGTCAAGTGTTGTATACATGTTTTGTATTACGTAGCTAAGAACCAGCTTGGTCACGTCAGCTCTTAAACAGAAAAAATCCGATTACACGCCCACATACACACACACACACACACACACACACACACACGCACAGTCACATTCTCTCTCTCACACACACAGACACCTTAAACTTATAACACCCTTCTTTTCCGTCGAGAGGAAAAATTCCTGCCTCTATCGAGAATCGGACTGAAGAACTTGGTCCGCGTTTTAACCAAACAAGCAGACAACCCTCGTGATGGTAAGACGTCACCAAAAACAAGCTTTGTCTTTGTGACTGGGAAGTTAAACCTAATATGTAATTCGGTGTCCGTACTTACAGGACCGGAACACGATAATGACATAAACTGTCAACACAGAAACAGGTAAAGCGGTGGATTCCTGCCCCGGAGAGTTGCTGTACAGCAATCTATCACCAATGACAGCGAATACATGTCGCTTGCAGACACCAAAGTTGGTAATGGTATGTTGCCAACTTGATGTTAGTGCGCTATGATGTTTACGTGTGCTAGTTGACAGGCCACCTTAACCTTTCGACAGGAACAAGACATTGGCAAGCACTAACGCTCTTGTGTTAGGAATAGTGGCGACCTAGTAACATTTCAAAAGCAAAAGCAAAAGCTCGCCCTTTGTGCATTTTTACTTCTGTATTTTGTGATTTTTTTTTGTGTGCAATAAAGTAATTAATAAATAAATATTTCTTGATAAGAGAAATGGACTATAAAGATGTCAATAATTCGATAGGCATTAGGCGAGTCTGATGTCTACTTGTCCAACAAGTATATAATAAGTAGGTATAACGCATTTATTACTTCTACTTACTAAGTGACTACTAAGTGAAGTAGTAGTTATTACTTCACTTTTATTACTTTCTATTTCCACAATTCAGATGTAACCCTAAAATATTATCGTCAAGTTGCTGATTGTGTTCTGTAAGGCCGAATAAATCAACGCAACTGCCGAAGGTCGGCGATAAATTTCGCCCCCAATTCTGGTCATCTCGTACCCAAAAGGCGTTTTAGCGCTAACCCCGGACGGACCTTTCCGCTAAATAAATCCCTTATCTGCATACGGCAAACCTTTCTAGGGTCCAGCTTAATAAATTCAGGTTGGGTCTTGCGAACTTTCTGTTGGAAGTAATATAGAGCTGTAAATAATATTTGAAGTGAAACCTTTTTTTTGAATTGCGTACAAACTTCTAAACTCGCGTCAGGACACGTGACCTGATCGAAAATTCGTAAGACGGCGCAGGGCGCTTGCGCGAATAAGACGGCGCAGGGCACTTGCCCTGCGTTGACACACGACATGACAACAAGAATGTTCGTGTTGTCATGTTTGTGTACGATAGCGAAATACTTTCGTACTTTCATAGGTACTGATAATTAATTAAAGTAATTCGTGTAAGATTATTCCCTAACTATTCCAAAATATCAAAAGTGCACAACGTTAATATTCAAGTTTTCACTTCTGCCGGCAGTCCCCGAGTGCAACCCGTCGTTTTTTTAAATATATTATCGTTATTATTAATTTCTCGGAGTGCAATAAATAAATGATATTAAGATGTTTTCTTTGATAAATTTTGTGACTCGATTTTTGAGTTTTCCAAGGCTTTTTGTAGAATAATTCAACTGCTTACTTAGAGCCAAGCAACTAAGACGAGGCCACAGTTATATTGTATTATTAAATTGTAACCATTATCATTATCCTTCATAAACTTATCATTGCATTATCAGTACTTGATATTGTCGCGTTCCGGTTTGTAAGAGTTGGTTTTAAGTTAAGTTACGGAAGAAATGCTATGTTTCAGCTTAAAATACGCAACAGGTCATTAGTTTAATTCTATTTGTAGGATTAGCTACTCGTATACTATTTTGTCGATGGCAGCAGCGTCTTACTACCATTCATTGGCTTTATTGTGATCGCTTAACATTCGCCCTTCTTTGAACTTCATGGCTTTCCAAACTATTTTACTTAATACCAACGACCAACTTACATTATAAGTTA
>NJDC01001150.1:164953-195556 GCA_002245475.1 Calephelis virginiensis
GTTTTGTTAGAAAATATTCCAGAAAATAAATGGTGACATTTTCAAACGACGTTCTAAACACGAACCATTTTGTAGTTTTGTTTTTATGTAGTATAGCTATATTACAAGGTCATATTTTACCAATCTAAGAATATTATAATCTTAGCAATGTTTCATCAAAATAATTTAACTAAGATCCAAGATACATTTTAACGGTCAATATAAATAACTTATCTAAGATAAGAGATAATTCAATTTTATATCAGTTGCCAGCAACCACTGCTGTTTTAAAATTCTTAATAAAAATGTCTCAGCAACAAAACTATAGTCGGTCTATTTCTATCGGTTGATACGAGTAGGTTATGAATAACGTAAAGTTACAATTTCAACTGTTCGGAGACATATTCTTTAACGCTTTTGATATATAGTTATTTTAGACGGTATTCGAGTCTCATTCCATGTAGTACCTACCAGTAATACACTGTTAGTAAGGCTGTATATTAAACCTGTCGACTCCATTAACCCCGCTGTTCGCTCCATAAGTCCGGGCGCAGTGGGCGGGTGTTTGGTCAGCTCCTGAAATATACATATGGCGCGTTTAACTGTAACATGTTTACGGATAGGGTTGTACAAATATATTTTAATAAATAAATCTAAATATTTTTATCATATGAACCTTTGTAGTACACACTATTCATCACTATTCACTATTTCCCCCGTGTTGATCCGGGTTCCTTTGCAGAATAGACCATCTGCCTTCCTGCCAAGAAGCTCGTAAAAGGCGAGCATAGGCTTACCGTCACTAAAACCGTGACATACCACTAGGTGGTAGATTTTCGCAGCGACTCGCCCGGATTTGTACCACTGCCTTGCCTATTCCTGCCGCCATAACGTCATGACGTGTTCCGGTTTGGAGGGTAAGGTAGCCGGTAAACGTACTTTTGCACGAGGCTTAACATCCCGACCTCAGGTTGGCAGCGCACCATTATCAACTTTGGTGGCTCTAGGCGGCGTGAATTTCTTATCACCAGGAAATCCGTCTGCTTGTTTGCCTTCCAATATCATAAAAAAAAAAACTGTTGGAAAAGTGACCTTCAATCATTATATATAATCGATGTCATCAATTGACGGTCCACTGAAGAAGATTATAGAAGCACTGATTAAATGTTGCACCCGCAAGCCCAGTACTTGTTCGTAACTTGTTTGGTTGGAGATCCACCGCCTTACCTATTCCTGCCACCATAATGACTGTGTGGCATTCCGGTCCTAAGCATGGGGTAACTGGTAGACTTGTACAACAGGCATAACATCCCTGCCACAGGGCAGTAAGCAGCTATAACAACTGCGGTGTCTATAATCACGTTTGTCTCTTATAATCAGGAGAGACGTGTGCTTCTTTGCTGACCTTTCACATGAAAAAGCTCAAGAAGGAGCAGAGTGTCGACAAAGGGACGGTTTTGTAAAAAATTTGAAGGAAGGTTAGCTTGTCTTGATAGGTTAGTCTGTAAATTGAGAGGTAGGAAAACATATAGGCAGGTATAGAGTAACTTATTGTTGACACTTGAATCAATTTCATTTTTCTTACATAAAACTTTTGTATTTGTTACTTAATGACTTGTTATTAACCTACTGGTTTACGTCCTCAGGACTTGTGGCTTTGTAGAATTAATTGTTGGAAAATTAGCATTTTTTATGACGATAGATGATTAAAGTGAGATAACAACATAATTTTTCTTTCTTATTTTTTTAAGGTAATTGTAAAAATGTTGCAATAAAAATGTATGTTGTATATAACATACATTTTTGTTGCAATTTTGTAAGAATCTATTCATTTCATCATTCATAATAATTTCATTATTGTTTCAGAACACAGTGTGTTTTCTGAACACAGCTATCATAAAAATGAGAATGAGAATAATGATCAAGATATCTCTGTACCGCCACCACCAGTCACTTAAAAAGCTGGTAATTATTTAGTGATATAACTCTTGTAATGTTATTAACATATCAATAGGTCATGGAGCTAAGGCCAGGCTATATTGGTGCCATTGTCTTCTCTTTTTATGCTAATATTTCAGTGTGTGATGTCTTTTGGTTTGGACTTTAAGCTAGCCATTTAATTTACCTAAGGAACATCTTAATTTCAGATTGGAAACAATTTTGTTAAATGCACAAAATTTTGATAAAACTGTTATTTTAACTTATATGAATATGTTTTATTTTTAGTTGACCATGTTTTGGAACATTCTTATGTGTTAAATAATTCTTACATATTTTTTATGAAATAGAGCAAATGGAATTACTGCTAAAGGGTGACTTTAAAATAAGAAACATTTTGAATGTTTACTTGTATAAGAGTGTTCCTTTTTATTTCTTTCAGAATTGACTAACATCCATGAATTACCATCCTGCTCTACTCTACCATACTACAAGATTTATTGCTAAAACAAATTGCAATATGTATATAATTAAATGTAATGTATACTATCAATAACATGAAACTAAAATATTTGTAAATAATATATAACTACTTAAAAGTATTTGAAAAGTTCGTAAAACTTACTTCAAAGTCAATAAATTAAAGTATTATGAGGAATAATAAAAAAACAAAGGTTAAATCTAACAAAAAGAACAGAAAATGTTTGTCAGAAGATTAAATATTTATTACAGGGCTATTTTAAACCTGTTTTTACTAAATGCCTCAAATTAGCGTGTATAATAAGATATACTTAAAAGGTCAGAAAAGGTCAGTCAGAAGATCAAAACTGTATCACTGGGGCTATCTCAAACCTGTTTCAACCTTATGCAGCTACAAATAAGAAGTTGGTAGGATCATGATGGGGATGCTGTGAATACTCGTACACATGAGCAGGGTCAGAAGATCAAAACTGTATCACGGGGGCTATTCAAAACCTGTTTATACCTTAACCACTCGAAGTGACACGTGCGATGAGATCAAAAGTGTAACAAGGGATGCTGTGAATATGTCTATTTCGACATTGTTACGTGATTTACATAACTTAGGGAAACATGGGGGTCAAATTGTAAAGGTCAACAGATTTTTGTGAGGTCATTTTTAAATATTGACCTTTTTTATGTGAATCATTTTAAATGTGTATATTGTAATAAATAGAAAAGGAGTATAATGAATGTGTGCCTTTATGTAATAATTTTGTGATTATTATTAAAAGAAAATGTCTTTTAACCATACAAGTTTAAAATTTAGAGTTTTCTTAAAATAAATTATTTCACTCAATAACGATATGATTATAGCTAGAAAAAAGTGTAATAGGTACTTCAAATATTTACTTTAAAATAGTATTAAATAAATGTTTCTGCACAAATAACTAATAAATTATTTAGTTGTGTTACGAGTACTAGGCAACGATGTTATTATAACACATTTAAAATAATAATATATATTGAATTTAAAACTAGCATTAACTTACGGTTTCGCTTGTACAGACTCCTTAATCGCCCCTGTGGTCTAGTGGTCCGTTGACTTCTTGAGGTCCCGGGTTCGGTACCCGTTTTGGGCATCAAGTAAAAATTAGAAAATGTATATTTTCAATTTTCTAATAAAATAGCGTTGCCCGAGATTGGATATGTGCCCGGTTGGCGATAGGCTTGCTACCTATCACATTGTGGGACTTAGTGTCTTCGGCTAGTCGTGGGTTCCCTTGTGGGGCCTCTGCCTTCCACTTCTGGGATACGGGCGTGAAGATACTGTAAACAACTGCGATGTTTTAACTTAAACGTAAGCAGATTTTGATAAAAAAAATGTAATACATATATTATAAACGTTTCCGTAGTAAACAGTGGGTAGTAAACAAAGACAATAATATAAATACATAATAATCTCTAGTAACACCTATTTAATCAAACAAGATTTTAAAGATAGAAGTACATATTATTTCGCAATTAATAAAATAACACAATCGGAATAATTGGTTGACCTTTATAAATATTCGTTTCTACAGATTGTCAAAAAGTGGCAACCCTATCCAACGTAAAGCAAGATAAGTAACGGGTACTTCACTGGCGTGATGTAACACATTTGTAACATCTAGATGTAAACATAGATACGGGCTATTCAACACTATAGCAATTTCCTCGGGAATATGGGAAATACGAAGCGCTCCGTCCGCTCGGGCTACCTAAATATCCATTTGTTTGTGTGATGTCTGCTATACGAATGTAATAAATCTGGGAAAATGTATCATAAATTAACATTTATATGGAATAGCAAGGTAAAAAGAAGATGATATTGATTGTAAGAAATATAATTCACCTATGTGCACCAAAGGTTTTAATGATGCGTTGCTAACCTGCGGCAGGAGTATTAGGCCTCTGGCGTAAGTGACCAAAACGGAAATACTACAATGACGGGCAACTGGTGACTAGGCGGTTGGAAAAGCCATCTTCTAACACAACTGAAAAGTAATTTTCGAAAATATTGACTATGGACAGGGGTCACGGTGCTAGTAACCAAACCTGACGTTTGCTATTTACAAATCGCTAGATAAGAAATCACTTGTTAAGAGTTATACCTATCACTTACAATTTATCCTATCCTATTAAAATTATAAATGCGAAAGTTTGTATCTTTGTTTGTTAGTCCTTCACGCAAAAACTGCTGAAACGATTTTCATAAAATTTGTCACACACACAGAGGGTAACTTGGATTGACACATAGGATAGTTTTTATCCCGAAAAAATGTTCCTGTTGGACCATTAAGCACGCGGGCAATGCCGTGGGCAACAGCTAGATTAACAGCTTATATAAAATAATTTTACAAGTATCGTTTTTTGTAAATAACAATATGTACGCTTTTCTTTATCATATTATTATCTTATGATGGTATGATAGTAATAGCTCGTTTAATGTCAGTTCTCGCTACAATCAAAGTCCGGTATTGAAGAGTAGGGTAATCGTTACACTTGTTTACGCAAGAGTTTTGAGCTTAGAGCTTTAAGTTGGCAACACAGTATTAAGGCTTTTGTTGTCTTTAATCAATGTGTAGATTTCTTAGGAAATCCATTATTTTTATATTTACGTTGGTACCAGTGATAATAACATCCAAAAATGAAAGAAATCAGTTTATTTCCCTTTCCGATGCCATAAAAATATAATTCAGTTGTTCCATCAACGGGGCAGTGCGACAATATCCATAAAAAAGAAATACATACGTCGGGACACTGTCTTATAAATATTTATTAGATTTTCATAATTCACATGAAGGGTCACAGGCGTCATCTTTATTTATGTCTAGTTAAAGTTTCAAGTTTAGGTTTGATATGTGATTTTAATGCATATTGCCTTGATAGTCGAAGAGTTAGCGTACACAAACGTTATAGTGAGGTTTGAATTTGATTTCCAACAGGGTCAGGCATTTGTGTAATGAGTTATGATCAACATCAGTATTTTTTACGGGATAAAACAGCGAGCAAGCATACTCTTGACAGTACAAGACACCGTGGTAATAAGACACTAAAGATGTTACAGGTGCGTTACTTTACGCATAAACTTACTATACGAGTAAAAATAACTACATTACTAAAAACCGACTTCAAAACTAAAAAGTAAAAAATAATAGAGATTAAAATTAATTATATGCTACCTATTATTTATATGTGCTATTTACTAATAGGTCTGAAGTCGGTCATGCCTTAAACTAAAAATTAATAATAAAATAAGTGAGTATAAAATTGGCTTGGCGTTATTTTTTTATTTAACGTAGTTAATTTTATTTAATACTTTTTAGTTTATTGCAGACATGATTTAATTTCATAAAAATAAACATGGGATTAGGTGAAAGTAAAACAAAAAATGCTCATAAAAACTAATGGGCATACCTGGATCAATTTTTTATGGGACCAATTTGAAACTATTTCGCATAAAACAAAAAAGAAATACGTAAAACGGTTCGGAAACCTTGGAGAAATCGGTTTACATACATAAAAAAAATTACCTGCCGAATTAAGAACCTCCAGGTACAACCAAAACCAGGTAGACGTACAACCAGGGCACCCTAGATTAGCTCAAGATATTTAGTCTCACAATGTGATAGGTGACAAACCTATTGACGAGCGGACACTGATCAAATCCAGTGCAATGTTTTTATTAAAAATTAAAAAAAATCATCTATGGTGACTATAGAGCATGGTTGTCTATTACTATCAAGAGAGCCGTGTGCTTTTTCGCTGTTGCCATAAAAAACTTACCTCGACTTTAGGCTGTATCTTTATAAGCCTTAGTCATGTTTGTTGAAACAAAAAGAAAGTTACAATTCTACGAATTTTATGCCATGTCACGGCCACCTCATAAATACTTTTCTAATACGTATAAGGTACTTACGGAGTATCATTCTCCTTGGTAACGACGGTAATGTTAACGGGGTTCTGAATCAAGAAATATAATAATAGGGCGGCGTTGAGCGGTGGATTTGCGAGGCCCGCGTCTTACCACCCGTATTTTTATTTGTAAGTTGGTACTGGAGGTAAGGTAATGCGATATAAAACGTACATAAGTCATAAATTGTACATTTTTATTTTCAACCTATATTCTTACGAATTAACAGGTTTTATTTATAAAAAAGGTGTTAAACTTCATGCTAAATACTATGAACTAGAAACTTGCTTCCTGATTTCGTTTAAGTTTGTCATGTCACTTCGTGGATAATTCTAAGATTGAAATCATTGGTATTAATAAAATAAAATATCAGGGTACCTACTCTTTATAAATACGCCCACATCCCCGAAGAGGTAGGCGAGACACAACTAGACAAAGACACTAAATACCACAATGTGATATGTAGCAAACCTATCGCCGAAACGGCTAAATCCATTCAACGTTATTTTTATTATAAAATTAAAATACACATTTTCTATCTTTTTTTGTTGTCTGACTCGGGGATCGAACCCGGGACGTTAAGAAGTCAAATCCGATGTTGGACCACTAGATCACAGAGGTGATATAACAATAGACGAATTTTTGCATTTGTTTTAGTGGGGTTGACAGCAACCGGATTTTCTGACGGTAAAACGTAAACTACTACGGTAAGACTAAAAGCGACGTATATTACGTAGCTTTTAGACACCAATAGAGTTGATGGTTTTGGAAGTTATAGGGACAGGGGAAAATAAGACGATGGAACGAATACGAGCAAGTCTCTAATTTCAGATTAGTCAGATCACTTTGATGGTGGCAAATGTATTGATCCTCGCCTGCGCCTGTATTATTGGAAAAAGTCCGGGAAAAATGCGGGGTGAAATTTAGTCTATATACACACCACCACACATAAACTAAACTTGACTAAAAAGGATCGCGGCGTACGTCACAAGAAGACTCGTTACTGTTACTGCGCTCACTGCGCGTTACTAAGACTAAAAATATGGTTGAAGAGCGCCAAAGTCCTTGGTCATTTTACTGGTTCAACAATATCAGTTACATGTCATAGAACGTTTTCAGGTGGGACTTTTTAAGTACGTTCTCCTTACAGGGTGGGAATCCTCCATCCTGTCCATGTGGAAAAGCCAATGAATTCGAGCCAAGTTGGTTTCCCTTGAACTTGAATGTTGGCCTAAGCCATAAGATCTTGTATTTCTACAGTCGTCTATCCTTGAAGTTCCATCTGGACGTCTAGTCCCAGGAGCTTCCAGATAAAATACGTCAGGTAAAAATAATAAAAACTTGAGTTGGTTACTTTCGCGATGCCGGAATGGAGAGCTAGCATTATTATCGATAAGTATATGGGGCGGTGTGTTCGCGTGTGGATTTTGAATAATATATTATTTTCTTATGTAAAATGCCCGATTACTCCCGTCCTAGAGATTTTGGTTGAGGAAAAAGGTCTTTTATGGCACTTTTTATTTCTCTACTTAAATTTTCTTTGTTTATGACAAACTAGCTGATGCATTCGACTATGCCTGCATGGTTATTATGAGTAACAGCAGTTTTACAACATTTTTTTTATAAATATATCTACTACAAAATACAACAACAACAAATAATATTTGATACATTTCGCGTAGCCGTAGTATCACTCTTAAACGGATGCATCAATTTTGCGAATTCTTTTTTGTTGTATTGGTTATTGTCAGGAGAAGGTTCTTATTAAAATAATATCGAGAAAGTTGAAGGGAAAGTGGAAAAATCAATATCTTATTTTTTTCAATACAAATTGTTAGTAGGTGTTAATGTCAAGCGATACGAAGTTTGCCGGCTTGGCTAGTCTATTATAATTATATTTAATATGATTGTAATACATTTTATTTAAATAATGTATTTGATCACATTCGTAGAGTTAATAACGCACATACAAGAACAATGACAAATTAGCGCCTTCGTGCAAATTGAACATCTAATAATTTTGCTATATATTCTTAATGTAAGAGAAATAAAATAATTTTAATGAATAATTGTTTTAGGGAATTTAACTAGGGAGTGAAACAAAAAATAATTAGAATTAGAATTGAGCTAATTATATAGCTATTCTAGCGTTTGAATTAGAGTACATTGCTGTGCCATGTGGCAGGATTATTTTTATTTCAATAAGTAACTAATTTTATAAGAACTTAAATTACTTACATGAATGACAATGGCAGTATCTTTAAAAATATTTTCATGACGTTCCTAGTACCTTTTGCTTAAAACACTCTTGTGATAGTGACAAGGTAGCAATAATTCTTTGTTCAAACCTAAGTTATCGATGTATTTTTTAACAATAACAACTGACTATAAATATAGCAAGTTGCTATGACAACGTCGTTTACCAGACATTGATTTAAAATGAAGCTAATTTTAACAGGTGTATTCGGTATTTAACACCCAAATATATACTATTTTCTTATATTTTCTTAGTTCCTTAATAATAGTTTCACTCAAAGAAGCTCAGAATTTTATAGGTACTAATTATTAAGGTAATTTATTGAATTAAAGATATCATCTTTTTGTGTCATACTGATACAAATACAGGCATTGCCTGATAGTATTAGGTACTATAATGTTCATACATTGGCCAAGCCTGCTATTGTTCTTTTTTAATTGTAGCAGATTAAATTAAACTCTTACTATTGCGTCTTCAGGGCTATTACAGGTACAACTACACTACTTATAATTATCTTACACTAGCTTTCCCAGCGAACTTCGTTCCACCCGTTCTGTTTGTACGGGAGAATTTTTTTTCCTAGTTTCCTCGCATTTTTTTTACCCTTTTTCTTATCTTTTAAACCTTCCCTGGACTTGAACAAATAATTCAAAGGCAAAATTAGCCAAATCGATTCAGCCGTTTTCGAGTTTTAGCGAGACTAACGAACAGCAATTGATTTTTATATATATATATATAGATTTGAAGTACGAGTATTTAGCAATTCTGTTGGCGTGAAATACAGTGAACTAAACTAAAAACTAAAGTAGATCCAATCTTGCACGCAGATGAAATTTATGTAGAAAATTTAAGATAATTTTAACTTAAGCTTAAAACTTAGTTAACATCTGTCTTTTGAGTTATTTACTAAACAGCAAATGTACCAAATTCAAAAGCTCAAAATTTAATTTAGTCTGGGTGCTTAATTTGTACTAACATTATTATCACTATTGTCTCTTATAGTAACTGTTGATATTAAAAATTTAGTCAAATTTAGGGTCAAAAAATTTAGGGTCAAACAAGTTTAGGGTAAAAAATCTTTACACAGATACACAAATGTACATACGTTCATGTTCTTATTTCATGAAAAAACTCAAACGAAATAAGTGATAAAACGCAACTTAAATATTCAAATTTAACCCGTTTCTGTTCAGGTCAACGTGACCCTAAAACAAAACCTGTAAAGAAGGTGGCGTAAAAAGAGGTATATTATTTTATTATCTCAAGCCAGCCAGGACCGGCGACGGCAATATCACCGTATATAGATTCGATTTTCTACGTGAATTCGTTTGACGGCCTTCATAATGCGACATATAAAACTGGGGACTTACGGACCCCGAAACCAATTTCGGGTTATGACCCGACGACTCTCTGATAATATTCTCGGGTTATTAGGTACGGATAGGAGTTTTTACTAAGGCTATTTTTTTTGCTGACGTTGTATTATTGGGAAAGAGTTTACGAGCGTAGCTTACTTTTCTCCATACTGTGATACCTGATGTTGAATTGTTTACGTTGCATACATACATACATGTCTTCACGCCAAGTCCCTTACGGGGTAGGCAGAGAGTATTGAGTGCCAGAACCTCACGATCCTGACAAACCTGTCTTGCTTCCTTCACATTCGTAACCCTTTTCATACAAACACGCCGGTTTCGGAGACTCTTGACACCACCCTCGGATAATATCCGATTGATCTGATCGTGAAATGTCAGCCTTGGTCTCCCCGGGTACCTACATCCATATACATACGCATTGTATATCTGCTTTGTCAATCTTTCATCTGTCATTCTTTCCACATGACCGAACCAGCGGAGCATGCCCTTTCGCATTTTAACACCAACACATTCTTTCAATCCCACTTTTTCTCGGATCTCACTGTTACGAATGCGGTCAGCGAGCGTTACACCACAGATTTTCCGATTTGTTTACGTTTCTTACTTCTTTTTTCAATTATTTTGTTAATAATTATTACTATACAACCAAAAATGAATAAGTTTATATGTATTATACTGCAAACTTTTTTAAGATATAAAGCAGCGTATAAACAGACGGCTATTTTGAAAGTAAGACATGACCATTGCCTGTAGATACCACATAATATCTAGCTATCTTATAGTCGAGATCTTAGATCATGGGTGCCAGTCGACTGGATATCCTATATGGCACACGATCATGGCAAGCACTACAGCTGTTGCAGCAGTAATATTAATGTTGCACTATTATTTGAGTATGTTGGGAGATCTTAGATCATGGGTGCAAGTCAACCGGTTATCCTATATGGCACACGACAATGGCAAGCACTACAGCTGTTGCAGCAGTAATGTTAATGTTGCGCTATTATTTGAGTATGTTGGGTAATTCCACTGTGCAGTCAGTTACAAAACAGTAAAGGGCTGTGCAGGAGCTCGTCTGGACTGATACCACTGTACCTGTTTCCACTGGTAGAGTAAAGCTCGAGGGTAGGGCAGCCAGTAGACTTGCACATGTGGCCAAATAGGATTGTGATTTCCCAGTAATTTCTATAGTACCTACTGTCTATAGGCGAGGATCATCTTTTGCCATTAGAAGAATCACCTTCTTGCTCCGTGTTGTATACCATAAAAAGTCACTTAATAGAAAACCAACTAACGGCCAATATTAATAATCAATCCTAATCCAAATCTTGCTGTCCAAGATTGATATTTTGATCCATTTTTATGTTATCGCTTGCCAATAACACATCTGTGGACAGGATAAATATGACAATTATGTATTGGCTAGGCCGGCGGATACGCAGTTATCTAGATTGCTTGAAATCCATCTATAGAAATATATTATTAACATTGGCCGTAGACCAATAGTTATAACCGGGGTTATAACATTAAAAAAAATCTAAAAAGGCCTAGCCTTTGAGAACGGATAATTAACAAAACATTTTTATATCTTCTAATAGTTTACAAAACATTCTTTATTATTCCCGTCTCTGGAAAGAATTAATTAAATTAGTTTTTATTGAAGACAGATTTTTTTAGATTCACAGAACAAAATGTGGGTAATCCTTATAATCCCTTTAAAATAAGTATAAGTTCAGTTTTTTCTAAAACTGATTTTTTTTAACTGATTGATGAATTTTATCAAATTGGCAGGCGTGCAAGTGACGGATGTCCTGCAAATATAGTGTTTATATATTTTCATTAATTAAAAAAAAATAGTACCCATAATTTGTTAATTATTTATTCTCAAAGGTCTAATTTTAAGCACTCAGATTTGAAACATATACAGCCTTAAAATCCAAGTAACATTTCATAAAAACCTTTGAAGTGCAAGTAAAGATCTTGGTTTAAAGAAATCCTGTAGAACGCAATATCGCGGGGTTAGGTTGATATAAACATTTCGCATCCTGGCTTGCTTATTCTAGATACAATATCCTTTATCGATAATCTAATAGACAAAAGCCCCTTTCAAGGAGTCCCTTTGACACTATGGTCACGTAACATTTGAAGTACGAAGTCGATACGACACACATTGAACGTAAACGATCTCGAATATCGTAATAAAGAATAAAGCTTTTAGCTGTATCCGCGAGACGTGATCTGGAGTACAAACTGTTTTGAAGATATTTACTACTGCAATGAGACTTTTTGTCTGTTTAGTCATCAATTTTTTAAACACTCTGTATAAGTCTATAGCTGTTATAGGGTTGGTCTAGATACAAATTTGAGGTGAATCACTACATATTACAAAACGAAGTCGCTTCCTCTGTCCCTATGTCCCTTTGTATGCTCAAATCCTTCAAACTACGCAGCGGATTTTGATGCGGTTTTTTCAATAGATAAAGTGATTGAAGAGGAAGGTTTGTATGTTTTATACCCGTGCGAAGCCGGGGCGGGCCACTAGTAATATAATAAAATGTACTGGGCGATAGTCATGTAAGACTTGGGATGAGTATCACCGCCTTACCTATTCCGTTTTCTATTACTTTTTAGAACAAACTGTATCCGCCTTATTAATAAACAGAGATTAAATAGTAATCAAGTTATGTTGATTTTATAGTCTGTATCCTTTTACAATAAAGACTATATTACCAGGTTAAGGCTTGGAAGTACTTTAGAAATCGATGAACATATTCAATTTTCGTTTAATTAGCCCACATCATTTATTAAATCGAAGTAAATTTTTTGCAGTTTCAGTGCGATTAGATTATGTAATTGTATAAGTTAGAAAACGTTATCGATTATTGTGGTACTTAAATAACCGAAATTTGAGAATATCCAGACCCTAATGACTGTCTCTTTTATCAAGAGATTAGCATACACGCCTCGCGATTAGTCTACGAAGTTCAAAGACTAGGCTTGCGTTCGATTCCTGACAGGGGCAGATATTTGTGTGATAATCATATGGATGTCTGCATTTGTGGGTCTGTGGGTCCTGTTAAATTCATCATCATCATCCGGAGGACGTCCACAGCTGGACATAGGCCTCCCCCAAAGATCGCCACAAGACTGTCACCAGCCGCTTGTATCCAGTGACTCCCCGCGACTTTGACCAGATCATCAGTCCACCGGGTGGGAGGTCGTCTAACTCTACGTCCTCCGGTGCGGGTCCGCATCTCGAGAACCTTTCTTCATTATGATAATGATGCTGATGATTCCTGTTAAATTATATATTATCTATGTAATTAATTAATAAGACGATGTATTTCTAAAACTATTACAGGGTTAACCTTAATACCAGTTGTAATCAATTATTATTTTAACACAAATAATTAATTTACTAGATGGCAAAGTCATGCAAGATTAGTTCAGATTGCTACCATTGCCTTAGACTACTGCGGCAACGTCAGTGCTTATTGTCATGTTACAATTTTGAGAGGCAATGCGCATTTATTATATAGGGGTGTTTTTATTTGTTTCAATATAATTAAGAAAATAATTACCATAATGAATGTGTCAATTATAATGATCTATTTGTTCTAATCTGTAACATTTCTATAGGTTACCAATAGAACAACTAAATTATAATATTAAAAATGCCAAATTACTCAAATAAGTCTACAAAATTTGCGACAGCTAATCTCTACTAATAGGTATAACAATACTAATCTACTTATAACTAATACAGTAAAGAGGTAACGTTTTCAACTTTGTTTGTTTGTAGGGGGGTAATATTCAGAAATGCTGATCCAATTGTGACAATTCTTACTAACAGCTAATGCTACGCTATTCAAGAGTGATATTAGCTGTATTTGTGGTTAACTCAAGAAGCTGGCTAAATAAAAAAAAATGCGAAAAATAGAATACTTATATCAACTTGAAGAAAAAAAGGAGAGATGTGATGCTTTTTGCCTTACTAAGTGGACATAAAATTAATAAAACAGAGTTTGCATAATTTTGCATTATTTTTTATATGGAAATGGTCATTTACAACATCGCTTCTTGAGCGATATGGTCGCAAAGTGACAAAGCTCATTATTAAATATAAAAAAAAACATCGCTTCTTGGTTCCTTATGCATTGTTTTACTACACAGAGTTGAGTTTTCTTTGATATCAAGATATTGGTTACGTTAAGATACGTTATTTGCATCCTTCACAAGATATATTTATATGGTATATTTGTAATCAAATAGTTATCTATGTAGGTAATTCTTTTCTAGATTGATAGACACGTTTTTTTTGCTAACTCCAAAGATATTAGTTGTAAGTACGTTTCCAACATAGAACTGGAAAGTTAAATCGTTTTAGGTATTTAAACAAGTTGTACCTACCCTTCGAAGCTTAAAATGAAATAAGACAACGGCGGACACTTGATTTATGGCGTTAGTAATAATGTAATGTAATAAAACCGTAATTGATTTGTAGTACTCTACTGTACTGTTTATGTATACTCAACCATCCACTACCATCCATACTAATATTTTAAATGCTAAAGTCTGTCGGTCTGTCTCTCCGTTATGATTTTATAGCTAAACGCTGCATTAATATTAATAAAATTTAATTTACATATATTTAAAGATCCAAGTTCAAACATGGTCTACTGGTTTGTTTTAAAAATCAACACCTAAAGGATAATATCGAGGCATGAAAGCTTGTATGAAAGTCTATTCTACGCTGACGAAGTCGCGAGTTAAACGCTCGTACTCTGTAATACTAGCTTATATTTTGATGATTTTTTCTTATGTCTGAATACAGTACTACATAAAAACTTAACGCCATATATCTTCAGAGCTCAAGAGCTCAAGAGTCGAGTTGTCGAGCAGAAATACCTTATATGAAAAATAAATTTAAGAATCCTACTAATATTTTTTTGTTTGTATGGATGTATGTTACTCTTTCACGCTCGAATGGCTGAACGGATTAGTCTGAAATTTGGAACACAGATAGATTGTGACCTGGATTAACATATAGGCTACTTTTTGATCACACAAAGGGTTCCTGTGAATAGCTAGTAGTAGTTATGTTTGAATTTAAATAATAAAACTTATTTAATTTCAAACATCATAAAAAAATAATCCAGCATTTTAAATTGCAACAATTATCGTAAAATTAATAATGCTCAATAATAACCGCTATAGGTGATAACCCCCTACCTGAAACCTTCAAACATAAAAAGTCGCAGCGTTTCTTCTGTGCAAAAGCGATGATGCCACAGACAAACAGACACACAGACACGTCAATCATATAACACCCCTCTTTTTCTGACGAGGGTTAAAAATAAGCTTACGACAATATTGCAACTAGCTCCCTCTATAGAATTTGCAACTAAAATGCGATATAAGTCCGTGTGTCATGTACGAGATACTTTATTAAAGCACTCTCTATATTCATAACGCCTCACCGATAGTATCATACAAATAATATCTCCCCCGAAGATGCATTGGAAAAGAAATGTATCAGAAAATGTATAAAAAAGCAGTATTGTGAATATAGCCGACGAGGATGTAGTTGAGTCTGGAAGTGGTTAGCGAAGCATTGTTTTATGATGTGCTGAATAATAGATTCTATTTTTAATGAGATTATTCATGACCTTATCCCTAGGAGGTCCGCAATGGTACAACCAGGGCAATTACGATTCGTTGAAGTTACTTAATCGCAAATCGGGTACGTATTCTAACCCGAGTAAAAAATATCTTCACGCTCATGTCCCTGAAGAAGTAGGCAGAGGCACAACCAGCACACCCACGATTAGTCAGACACTAAGTGTTAGGTGACAAGCCTATAGCCAACCGGGCACATATTCAATCCCGGGCAACGTTATTATTATTAGAAAATTGGAAAAACCACATTTTCTTTTTATTGCCCGACCCGGGAATTGAACCCGGGACATCATGAAGTCAAGTCCAACACCAGAACCTTTAGACCACAGAGGCCATAACCCGTCTAAAGTAGGTTTTATTTGAAAATTGAAAAACCTACTCGGGACCTCATAGTCAACGCCAACATCGGACCACTAGACCATAGAGGCAAAGGAAATATTCAGTTATATTTCAACGGTAAGATATGATATGATAACTTTACACACCAAAGATGGTAGTGGTGCATTGCCAATGTAAAGCTGAGGTGTCAAGTCTTTTATAAAAGTAAGCGTATTGGCTATCCAATACTCCTGACTAGAATAAGACACTGACAAACGTGAGTTGACCATTTATTTATTTTAAAAAAATCCTCACACCCGTATCCCATAAGGCTATAACTAGGGCACGCGCAATTTCCACAATTTGTATAAGTGGCAAATCTATTGCCAGTCGTCAATTTTTTCTTGTCCGTCCCGGTAGAAACCGGCAATATACATTACATTTTTTTAATATCGCTTGCACTTTAAACACTTTCGTCAACATAATAACATTTTATTCTAAAAAAGTATTATTAATCGTTGTATATTATTTTAAATTGCATCATATCTAGTAAACTCTATGTCTATTGTCTAACGTATCTAAGGTTTGTGCGGGCGACCGTGTGATTTTTGTTGGGGATATGGGATTTCTCAAAGATATAAACCGGCCTGACTTGGCTTGTCCGACGGGGGAGAATGGATGGTGTTCGACAAACATATCAAAGGGTTAGATAATAACAAAAATATATTTATTTCCAAGGCACTGATCAAAGCCTTCGAAATAGAATTAAATGTTTGTAAATTTTAGAATTATTTTTTTCAGGAGGTTCGCATAATTACCTACTTATCTTTAAGAAGCCGTTGAAAGAATGTTATGTTTTGGTGCCACACAATGACATTTGTCTTTCAGGTTTTGTAGTAATTAAATTTCTGAAACTGAATTATATATTGTTTAAATCGTGTGAAAATAAGCGAAGTTGAAAAGTTGAGCATAGGCTTACCGTCACTAACAACGTGACATCTGACTAGGCGGTAGAGTTTCGCACCGATTAGCCCGGATTGGTACCACCGCCTTCCCTATTCCTGCCGCCATAGCACCTTTACTACCTTTGGTGTCTCTAGGCGGCGAGAATTTCTTACCATCAGGAAATCCGTCTGCTTGTTTGCCTTCCAATATTATAAAATTATACTGTCGATTCTTACGCTGCCACTAAACCATGTGGAGGCATGGACTATCTTTATATTAGAGTCAGCTGCGAAGTAGTTAGCTCCATCTTTTTTAAAAGTGAATTTGTGTAATGTCAACTTTAAGATTGGAGTAAAGTTAGACTCGCTATACTCTACGTTTATTAATCTGTGCAACCACATATCCACAAAATTGTTTTATTGTGACATCTTCAAAAAAAATTACTTTTTGTTGAAAATTGTTAATAAAGTAACGTATTGTGGGACTTTAAGATCCTTTGGCTAATCGTGACTGCCCTGTTGTTGCATATCACCTACTTCTTGGACTATAAGGACGTGAGGATACGAGGATACTGAAGATGCTACGAAAATTTCATAACTAAATGCTTGTAGCATAACACCATCCAAACCAATTCATAGTTCAAAGGTTATAAGATCTCTGCCGAGCGAACTGGCCGATGCGGGATATCTCATTGATACTGCAGTGTATTTCGATATAAATAATAATATCGAATTTTTTATGCTTTATGTAATATGGACGCATTTTTTGATTTTACCTTAATCTTGGAAAATTACTTTGACATTTTGCAATAATTAGCAGATTTTGAAAGTATTATAATCTTATTAATAGCTTTTAACTAAATTTTTATAGTTTTTACTATCTGAAGTAAACATTTTTTACAAAAAAGTATGTTATAATATAAAGATGAGGCCTAGTTGTATTAATATTTTTGGTCTTTGTTAAATGGCTTGTTTCTTCAAACAAAAAATGTTAATAACACACTAGTTCTGAGGCGTGCCTTCGCCCGATTATGAAATTTATACATCTTTTCAGAGGAACCCGTTAAAAGATTAGTAAGGTATCGCATAATACGCCCGTATCCCTGAAGAGACAAGCAGAGGTACAGTCAGAGCGTCTATGACTAACCGAAGACACTGTAGCTATACATATATAGATGGCAGCTCTTATAGACGTCAATTATCTTTCAAACTTTTCAAAATTTTGTCTAGAAAATGTCGACGTTAGATTAAATGCTTAATATTTCTAAAACCGGCCGTAAGTCTTACAATGATAATAAGAGATAATGGTAGCTGAAAGACACCACAGATGTTTCAGGTGTGTTTTTTTTGAGGCCGGGATTTAGGGCCTATTATGAAAGTCTACCGGCTACACTACCCTCTGGATGAGAACGTCAGAGAGTCAATGTGGCGGCAGAAATATAATTACATAACTCTTCCTTTTCTCACCCCTCCGATTTACATAGATTTCAATATCTTTATATTTAGCCTATTAGCAAACGCCTTGCTTCACAATTTCTTGTTTCCAGCCAGCATCTCTGGGTTCAGTCTCATTTATAATTTTATTATTTTTGTAAAGTATCTACACTTTTGGATACACGAGGGGTAGGCAAAAGTACAACCCACCAACGACTTGTCGAAGGTACTACTTAGTCCCACAACGTTTTTCATTAAAAAATCAAGATAAAAACAAAAACAGAGAACACATAAAACGAACTAGAAATGATACCGTATGGCAGACGTTATCTAATATGAAAATTATATAACCGTATCACCCTTGGCTAGAGCCCCATTCTGGGCGCCAAATGGACGATTTTTTACATTCAATTATTTTGTATCCCTCGTTTATGCTTTATATAAATTGGTCTGTCGCTCCCTTATAAATGGTCCCAGGGACGTAACATGGTGTGGGCGGTCTGACTGATGACATACATACGGTTTGGAGAAAATGTCTAAATACGATCAATTTCATTGATTAACTGTCAACCAACTGACAAAAAAAGGAAGATTTTTCTCAATTCCTAGTGAATTTTTTGTATGTACTTTTTTTAAAACATGTTTGTAATCTCGCGGTTTATACAACTTCACCGAAATTCTATGTACTTGTTGTTTTTTTGTTTTTTTGTTGTGTTACTTAAAAGCTAGCGAGGTTTGACTTACAAGATCAGGATTTGGTGGTTTTAATTAAGTTATACTTTTGTCACATTTTTGTTAATTAACTTTAATCAATATTTTAATACTGGATTATATTATTTATGCATTAGGCGTTTACGTATATTATTAAAAACTTTTTGTGAATAATCTGTAAATACCAAATATGGTTACATATTGACATATTGTGCTTTTGCATTTTACCTTAAAACCATTTAGCGCATCATTTCTGAATGAATATTCTTTTGCTTAGGCGAGCCTTTCCCGTTTCCCTTTTCTAAGTCTGTTAAAGATTCGCCAAACGGTTTTTATGTTTGTTTAGTTTTAGATAATACAAAAATGGCATCGAATTCGGTTTTTGCTGCCTTACTATATACATAATTTATGGATTGGTGTTGGAAGGTGAATATGCAGATAAATTTCCTCGTAGCGTTTTTTTATATCTGATTTGGTAATGGGATATTAAATTATATATATGTAGTACTTACTACGAAGTTTTAGTAATGGCTGGTACATAAAAGGTTATAGTTTCCATATCTTGCCTAACACATTTGTCAACAGGTGACGTACAAATTTTAAATAAAGTTATTACATTCATATTTTTTCCAATTTTCATTATTATTAATTACTAAACTGAAATCCAGCTGTGTAATACTTAGTACGTTTTTGTATACATACATATTACGTTGATATCGAGTTATTTCTTATTTCAGCAATGCTGCTAAGAATATGATTATTTCATTTATTCGGTACCAATTTATGTGCCGGAAATACTTCAAACTACATTGAATTTCATAAAATATTAATAAATAATAATAATACATATTAAAAAAAATTACTGTTACAACATAAGTAATCACTGAAGAAGCAGGAAAAGAAAATATCACAGAATTAGTAAGACTACTAACGTAGTAAAATGGTGCTCGAACTACTAGCTAGCCTAGCTCGAAATTGTTCAAGCTAGGCTAGCTAGTAGTTCGAGCGAGTAGCTACCTTTTAAAAAATCTTTACCTATGTTACAAATATAATTCAATAATCACTAAAACAATAGGCACCCAGGTTACGAATAATATAATCTATCTTACTCGCTCAAATGTCTTTCCTGCCGAGGATCGAACCTGAACTTTAGAGTTTTTTAGTTAAGTCGAAATTTTAGAAAACAGGATGATAATTAGGTTTTTTTCGTAGTTTACCATAAAATGAATTTTTGTTAATATTCATATCGGAAAGAAACATACAGACATACACGTTCGTTATTAATAAAAGATAACAATACCAACGGCTAATAATATTCTTTGAGCCGTAAAGAATCCTGCTGCAAAGAAGATCTCCAGCGGTGCTGGATTATTGGAAGCAAGGCTTTGATGGGCTCTACATTGTAAGGAGATCATACATTTACCGCGGAAAATATTAAATATTCAAGAAGGACTGAATGGATTTACGTTACCTCCAATGTTGCTTTGTCGAGGTTCTTAGAATCGAAGTATCATATGAAATATTCTGTTTAATATTACGATTCTATATTTTGTCTTATATATATTTTTTAAATTATAAGATTTCGTTTTTTTTCTGTCTTCACAGTATTTGTAATTTTTTATTCTTATATTAGTATTATAGTGCGTTATAAAATAAGTACTTATTACAATAAATGTTTTCCGCGGGAGGGCACTGATGACCTATATTACAGGCTTTGAACCTTCGACAGGCACCAGACTCTCTATCTCTTTAATTTCAGTTCTAGGTTAATTTCAATTTATGTCAACTTTTGTATGAGAGTGAATAAATTTATAGATGTTTAATTTGAATTTGTTTTTCTGCGTATTAAGGTTCCATCAACATCGGTTCAACTATTTTGAAGTTTATCGCGAACGAATATCGTCACACATCTACATTGGTAAGTGATATACCTAGTATTGGTAAGTACGAGTAGATAAGTAAGGTTTTTAATAGTAATTGGTAGAGCATTGACAGCGTAACATGAAAGTTACTTGATAAACAAGATTTTACAGACAAGTCAGCCGTATTAGTAACACCACCTTTCTCTTTCACCGTAACATCAGTGCTCTCCACTATCTTGTTGCGATTTAGAAGAAGGTTGATAACACACTGTTTGGTGTCATACACGATGAAGCACTCAGAAATCCGTCTTCATGTATGTCTTTCAATTTCATAAAAAAAATGCACATATCTAGACAATACTAGTAGGGTTACTCTGCAAGTTAGAATTGGAAATTTATTTGTAATTAAATGTTAATAATCCTGTAACAATGTGTTCACCTAATATGACATATACGATTCCAATTTCCAAATCGCAAGATATCGAGATTCAAGAGTAACCCTACAGTTGTAGGTAGGTAACTTGTACATTTGTGTCACCGAATTGCAGAGACACAGGAGATCCGGCGGCAAAAAAAGCTATTTTTCTAAACAAATACTTATACATAGTACACAATGTAAACGGAGTACAAATCAAATAATAATGCTACTAATTTTATAAATGCGAAAGTTTGTATGCTTGTTTGTTTGTTTGTTACTACTTCACGCAAAAACAGCTACACCGATTTTTCAGAAATTTGGCACACACGTAGAGGGTAACGTGGATTAACGCATAGAATAATTTTTATCCTGAAAATATGTTCCCGTGTGAGCATTAACCACGCGGGCAATAGCTAGTTTTACATAATTTATCATAGAAAAAAACGTTATGAAAAATAAACTAAGGTTTTGGATCCACAAAGCAACAGATTACAGACCACACACTCGTCTATGATCAGCCGGGTGAAACCATTCAATAGAGTTTTTTTATTCAAAATAAGTCCTTAAAAAATCCGACCCCAGAAGCCAAATGGCCCAGAATTTGTTTAAATTGTCACGTACAGACACCGCGTAGTTACACAATCCCCTCCAGTGTTTCTCAACTTTCTTAAATTAAATTCTATAAAATTTTGACAGATACACTCGTAAATTGTTAAAGAGTTTTTATCTTAATCGTAAACGTAACACATGTAGAAATGATTTTTTAATCTTTACTTGTACTATAATATAGGCATTTTCATTTTTTTTCAAAATCTTTTCGTAAAAAAATCTACTTGAGGATTAATCAATAAATTTCATATACGCTGACTAGGTCAACTGAGCTAGTGAGTAATTCGTTTTAAGTTTTAAATAATAACGATTTTATTATTTAACGACTCATTTCAGTGTTATCAGTTTTACCATCAACGTGAAAACAACGACGTATGAAAAGTCTCTTACGATCGTACTCAGAGACGTTAATTATCTTTTAATCAGTCAGTAAGTTTCCATTCAACATTGTTACTTAATAAGAAATTAAATGTTAATTGACGTTTCTGAGAGCAGCCATAAATGCTAAACGTATGGTAATAATAACCTATATTGTTATTTTTAATTAGAAACAATTATAAAAATATATTGATTATCACAACTCAAAACTGTGTATTTTTAAGTTTTGATGATTCAGAGTTTTTGAATAAGTTGTAAAGGGGTTTCAAAGTGGAATATGGTACGCTATAGGCGGATAGCAGGTTATCAAAAGATTCACCTGCATGTTGCCAAGGCTGTTTTACATTTATGCGTTCAAAACTTCACAACAACTAGGTACTTAAATATCTTCTAAAAACCTATTTAATGAAAATAAAGGGATTGATACATTCAATTCAATTTATTTATTTTAGTAGTAGTTCATGCCTATAATCGAGGTCTAGAAGACCACATCATTAAAGGACGTGACGCACAAATAGTGTTTGTGAATAAAAAGGACAATTCAAGAAATAATTGTAGCAATCATTTCCCCTATCCCATACACATACGTAGACTTTTTGCAATTTAATTCAGTACTAGTACTACCTTACTAATAGGTACTAAAGTTTTAAGCAATTAGGATAGGAGTTTCGACTGCAGGTTAGCCTGCCCATGTAAAAAGTTTGAGAACCGCTGCTTTGAAGAGACATACGGTGAAGGGTTAAAAATGCATCGTCGTAGTATAAAAAGTTCTGTGCAGATATCGGATTTTAAATTTAAAATGTGCATTGTATTGAGCCGCGGGGATCAGAAATCGATTGGTGCCGTTAACAAAGGGTTAACTAGTGATAAAAAACCATTGATTCCGGATGAGACAGCTTGCGAACTGCTGGTCTACTTAATTATATATAGTTAATGGGTCAGAAGTATATTTTTGTATTTTTTATTATTGTAACTTTGAGAATTTATCAAGTGAAAGTAGTTTTGACAAAATCATAAAAATCGTTTATTTCTTTTTATTTCAAAATTTTATTGAAAGTTTGTAAAATATCTTTTTGCAAACTTATAGTAAAAATTATATTAGTAGAAAACTAGGTCAGATGTGGATGTATTGTATTCTATTATATTTTTAAGAACTTAAAGTCATAAAAAAAAAAAATTAAAAAAAAATAGTTGTCGCTAACATTATCATCAATGATATCGTTCAGTTTGTATTGGAAAAACTAAAATGCTGTTTTTTCTAGTATTTTTCGTTTTCTCACCTTTTAAATATTTCTTCCTTGTGTAGTGATATGTATGTGTGACAGTAATTGTAAGTTCGTACTTAGTTTCTCTCTGTTTTAAACCATTTATAGAGAGAATTTAATACATTCAAGGGTTGGGTGAAAGTTGAAGCTTTCAAGCTAACGTCCGGTAGGTACTCGTACTTGATGGGTATGCTTCACTTCTACTTGCATAAAAATGTTCTCTTACTTATCTTTATATCTAAAATATTTTAGGTTGATGCCAAGATGCCCATTTTTGTAGATAATATTACCAATTTGTTGAGTTTTGTTCTCTTTTAAAAATATTTAAGAAAATCCTTGATCAAATACTTCCTAACGATATTTTTTTAATGAATACTTTTAAAAATTAGAAATAAACGTAATTATTTATTTATTAATACATCTAATAAAAAAGTAATAAATAACATCTATACATGAATTATTTTTATTAACAATTATTGCTTCAAATACAAAAACAGAAATCAAAACTAGAATTATTGAAATTTTTGCCTGTTTGTTTGTTCGTTTCTACGCAACATCTACTAAACAGATTTTTACCAAATTTTGTGTATTTTCCAGATCAACATTTGGGATACCATTTCTTTTATTCCCAGTAGTAGATGGTCAAGGTACGTCGCTGTCCTTAGGCGTGGATATTAGGCCTATTGTGCAATGTTACCGGCTACGCTACCCTTCGAACCGGAACATGACAGTGTCATTATGCGAGCAGGCAGGAAGGCGGTGGACCTCTACTCGGCAAGTTAATTCCATGGAAATCTTATTCGAACAGGCTTTTGAAAAATATTTTTGATCATGAGAAGTTAGAAAAGAAGATGCGTGAAGATACTTAGAAAAGAAGAAAGGGGATAATTATTAACAAGAACAAAATAGGAGAGTTCCGTGACGCAACTTTCTTGTGTGTTTTTTGATTGATTTATCGCCTTACCTACTGCTGTCACGACAATGAAGTGTATGACACTGTCATGTTTTAGTATTGGGGGTTAAAAAAAAATGAAAAAAGTATCTTCACGCCCATATCCCCGAAGAGGTAGGCAGAGGCACAACCAGGCACCCACGACTAGCCGAAGACACTAAGTCCCACAATGTTATAGGTAGCAAGCCTAACGACAACCGGGCATATATTCAACCCCGAGCAAATTAACCCCGAGCAAATTTTTATTAGAAATTTGAAAAAAACATATATTTTCTTTTGTTGCCCGACCCGGGAATCGAACCCCTCATGCAGTCAAGTCTAACACCTGAACCGCTACACCACAGAGGTGACAAGTCTTAGGGGTAGACCTATCTATGGTGTTTACATCCATGGTTGTTCTGTTACGAGAGCCGGGTTACTGGTTAGCTAACTTATACCTCATATGTTGTAATTAAAATATACATCATTTCATGAAAACTATACGGGATTTTTGTTTAACATTTAAGTAACAAGTAAGTAAGTACAGATATGTTTAGATTTGCTGCATCCGAAATTTTTGGAAACAGAATCCCGTAATGAAAATCCAAATGTGTATGTGGCGGGCCTTAAAAGTATTGGCATAGAGGTATATCTTCCAAGCTATTATGTTATACAATTAAACCGTGGATTAGACATTCTCAGATCAATAAAAAACCTTGGATTAAATATCCCAGATCAAATTTAATAATTGTAAATTGGGTGCCACCTAGTGAGAGTAATCAGCGCTCACCACGTGTTTATGATGACCACCAACCGAGGTTTTGAAAATATGGGGTGAGGAATACAAAATATTTCTAACAGGACTATATCTGAATGGGCTTTACGTCACTTTCTTTCCGAGGTTTTTTTAATAACTATATAATGAGTTAGGTATTAGTAATATGTTTTCCTAGCTGTTGCCCACGGTGTTGCCCGCGTGGTTAATGGTCCCACAGGAGTTTTTTTTTCGGGATAACGCTATCTTATGTGTTAATCAAAGCTACCCGCGATATGTATGCCAAATTTGATGAAAATCGGTTCAGTAGTTTTTGTGTGAAGGAGTAACAAACAAATAAACAAACATACAAACTTTCGAGTTTATATTATGAATTAAAATAGGATTGCATACTAATATTATTCTTAACAAAACAATTTAAACAGTTAAACCAACTTAACAGTTGTAACTTTTGATCTACTTAACATTTGTACTGTCTTTCTTTCTTTCTTTAATTCTTTATTGTACACAAAAAGCCAAAAAACAAGTAAATATGTGAAATTATACAAAAGGCGAGCTTATCTCTAAAAGAGATTTCTTCCAGCAAACCCAAAATAAAGATAATGTATTAAAGAAATATAGAACATACAGTGTACAATACAAAAACTTACTGCAAAAAAAAAATTAAACTAAATTCTCTCTCCCTTCTGTTAATCGTACCTCTGCCTACCTCTTCGAGGATATGGGCGTGAAGATCCTTTTTTTTAAACTAAATTACTAATTATGACTAAAGTGCCAACATGCTAATTAATTACACACCAAAACGCTCCATTACTGCCTTCTTAAAAACTGTCAATGTATGAATACTCCGAATTGCATAAGACAATGAATTCCAGAGTTTCACAGCATTAAAAGTAAAGGAATGACTTAGCGGAACTACAAGGCAACCTCAAAATTACATGCAGGTGTGGTCGAAAATCTGAATCAAAAGGGTGTAATTAAATATTAATTGAATATTTGTAATTAATTTTTATTTAAAATTAAATTTTAAACAAAAAGTCAACTAAAATTATATAATCAAGTTGCGATTTGATAGCACCTTTTTTATAAAGTAGGTCATAATTTCGAGGTGGCAGTAAATTTTAATATTATGATCTCATGTCCGGGTTTTTAGGTTGTAACTTGTAACTCGCAGTGGTGACCATATAATTATTTGGAACTACTTTCGAATTATGATCTAAATTCCACAAAGGAACTATAAAACTTGATGGTTACTGGACAAGCAATTGTGTAAAAAAATACAGTAGAATCGATGACAATGGTCGGTAAAAATAAAGTGAACTATTCTGAACCACAATAAAATAAATTGTGGTTTGCATGTATTTAAACCAATGAACGCAGATTAGATATACGACAGCCTAAAATAAATATAGATTAAGTTTGGAGACCTATGCTTAACTAAAAACTATAAAAAAAGCTAAAACAATGATAATATTAAGATGTTAAGTTGAAATAGGTCTATGTTACTTTTTCAACTACGAAATCACTAGTCATGTTTGTGGCGACAACCCTACATTTACACTACGTACTATACAATTCGAATTTCCTAAACATGCGTAACGTTTAACATACATTGAATACTATTCATAAAGCCAACTATTACAATTGAGAGGAAACTCAGAAATGAACACTGCGTTATTCGATATGATATTCAACACGTAACCCTAAAATTGGCATCAGTTCGGTCTTTATTGTATGCTACAACGCGGTATCATTAATCAGTCTGTGTAAGAATCATCAATATAACATTATTCAGATACGTCCAAGCACTCGATTCGTATATTCGATATATCGATTATGTATCCTTAATTCGATTATGTCCGCATTGTATGGAGGCTGTTCATCATTCGGTAAAAAACCCACGTCATTAGTTTACAAAGGCACTTTCACATAAAGTAAAACCACTTTTTTAGCATTGAATGGAAAACAAGACGAAATATTTCTAGATGGTAAAATATATCTAGAAATTTACGTCTAAGCTGACTTTTATTGATAGATGCATAAATGACATTCGAATATACAGAGGAGCCATTTCATTGTCATAGAAATATCTGTATATATTTAATACAGCTTTGTTTCAAAGTTACGCTCTTTGGCTTCAATTTGGTGAGAATGATGTTTTTTTTTTCTGTAGATAGTGGAAGTTTCCTTATTGATTATTATACGAGAGTCTAGTTATAGTTACTATATTTTATAACAGAGATCTGGGAGCGATCGCCTTGTATATTTTTTTACGATTGACTGCCACTATTTGTGAGAAGCTCAAGAGTTAACACATTGTGTACTTTGTTTTATTTCAATTTACTTTCACTTTCTCTTTACTTCTACTTTTTCTTATTAGTTGATTATTAAATTATGTCTAAGATCTAAAATCTTGTTGTAGTCACTATGGGTTCCAGTCCAAATAAAGGAATGATTAAAAGATACTTCTTGTGAGAAGCTTAAGAGTGAATATTACTTATTGTTTAATTTCATTTACGATTTTATATTAAAATAGGTAGTTATATACTAAGCATGATCATTTCATATTGTATATTCTGAAAGAGAGCGCATACATATTTTGTCTTCAGATTAGTGTGACTCGTGTCTCTAGACCAGTCGAGAGTCCCTTGTTGTGAGGAGCTCAGAAGTCAATACTTTGTTCACTTAATGTTCTACGAGTATACTTTAAGATCAGCTGAATAAAGTCCAGAACTAAGAATATATTTAAACTTACAATAAAACTGTAGCAGGATTAATAAACACGGAGTAAAGTATTCTTAGTTTCAAACTGGTATTATAGTCTTTATAACAATATAATACCCACTTTAGTCCATATTTATGAAAAAACGGTAAAAGAGTGAAGACAGTATACTACTAGTAATTTTATTGCACACTACTAATTTTAAGTTACGGCTATCTTCTTTCCACGACAGTCATATATTACGTTATTCATCGAAAAAGGTTAATTAAAAACGTCACGAGTTGAAATGTCCGGACTAATCTAAAATGTTCCATCTCTTTTCTTTCTGTTTCATTGAAAAAAGATAGCCGTACACTTAAGTAAGTTCAGTTGGTGGTCAGCAACCACCATTAAATATACTAAAAAAAGTAGGCGCTTGCAACTAAAATGGGGATGCAGCATACATTTCTATCATTTTTGGGTGTATTGTGTATGTAGCTATCCTTCCCGCAATTCACGTCAAATCAATTGAACTGATTGTTTCTAAATTTAGCAGGCAGACTTTGTGTTTAAGGCTATAGGCAACTTTTACCCCATTTAACTTTTACCCCCCTAATAGAAGAGGGGTAAAAACCAAAAAAATGAGCTATAATTCACAACGTTAGTTTGATTTCATTTTTTGTTTTAGGATATGTGCCTTACAAATTGTCCCAACTTTTTTTTCCAACTCACTAAATTTACAAAAAATATAATTTAAAAATTACAGACATAACATTCAGTGTAAAGTGACCAAATAATTTGAAATGTGCACGCAATCTTAAGCTGGCGTACAGCTTTTGTAATAAATTTCAACCACACTAATATTAAGATTGCGATAGTTTGTCTGTCTATTACAATATATGTCGATTTACTAATTTGAATTTTGAAGCACTCTTGATAATCGCGAACTAAGGTGTGGATTCAGCTTGAAATTTATGTGGTGACGAAGACCCTCTTTTTGTGAAGAGCTCGGGAAACATCTTTGATCTTTTCATTGTTAAACTGTAAATTTTCTGGTATAATAAGGCAAAAAAAAAATCAGAAAGAGCATGAAAGTAGGATAAATGCGGTCGAAATGAGAGCACTACGGAAAATCTGTGGTGTAACGCTCGCTGACCGCATTCGTAACAGTGAGATCCGAGAAAGAGTGGGATTGAAAGAAAGTGTTGGTGTTAAAATGCGAAAGGGCATGCTCCGCTGGTTCGGTCATGTGGTAAGAATGACAGATGAAAGATTGACAAAGCAGATATACAATGCGAATGTGGATGGATGTAGGTACCCGGGGAGACCAAGGCTGACATTTCACGATCAGATCAATCGGATATTATCCGAGGGTGGTGTCAAGAGTCTCCGAAACCGGCGTGTTTGTATGAAAAGGGTTATGAATGTGAAGGAAGACAGGTTTGTCAGGATCGTGAGGTCTGGCACTCGATACTCTCTGCCTACCCCGTAAGGGACTTGGCGTGAAGATATGTGTGTATGTGTGTAATAAGGCATAACCTCAAAATTTACTGATTTTCCTTTTTAACCCCCGACGGAAAAAGAGAGTTAATGTTTGACAATGTGAGGAATGTGTCAGGTCTATGAATGTGTGAGGCTGTGTGTGGCAATATAACTTTTGAAAAGATGGATCGACTTCGAAGCAAATTGATTTGTTTGAAAACTGGTTTGATCGAGATAGTTCTTAGCTACATTGCAAGTAGGTTTTAAAGGGGATAATTGAACAGTGTTAATTTTAGTGTTTTGTGCTCCAATAGTAGGTACAGAAATCTTATCATTTCGGGTTTCTACTCATCCCAAGTGCTACACATTAATTCTATTTTTCTGTCTTCCTCTGTAAAGCCCGCTTTAAAAAACCAAAAGATTTTAAAAAGCAGGCCCTAATATTTTATAAGAAGAGTTTAAAAATAATGAGATAAAAAATGCACAGCTCACTCTTTTCTAGTTTATAAAAACAGCATCACTCGCAGAAAACATACCAACGTCCGGCGGGCATTAGTTATCCTTGTTGAAAGGTATCCTGTGGGAAATTACGTACGGGTCGCAGCGACCGCACCGAGCTGCTAGTTTTATTCTACCGCATGCCAGTATTTTCCGTTATGTATGTCAGCTTAAAGAAATATATTAAAAGTAAACCCTATTTTTGTCTAAACATATTAATCTTCATATAATTTAAGAGAAATGTTTTAAAATGTAATTACTTTTTAAAACCATCCGGTTTGTCTTCACTTTAGCATAACATTTCATGATAATATGTGGTGGGTTTTGCGAAACCTGCTCATCTTAGGGTTAAGTCAAAAACTTAATAAAAATCACTATTTAGGTACTCACCTACTGAATTTGCAATTGCTTGCAATTATAGGCATAACATTCGCAGAATTCCAAGAAATGTGTGTTTGTTTATTTAGGGCTAGTTCGGTAAAATAAACAATAGAGAAATGCTATATCTACCTATTATATTATCCGAGGGTAGTGTCAAGAGTCTCCGAAACCGGCGTGTTTGTATGAAAAGGGTTATGAATGTGAGGGAAGCAAGACAGGTTTGTCAGGATCGTGAGGTCTGGCACTCGATACT
>NJDC01001150.1:202365-219199 GCA_002245475.1 Calephelis virginiensis
AAATAAAAGTAAGTAAAAAACTGTTAATCATACAATAAATATTTCATTTCTATTTCAAATTCTGAGATTTCTGAGAAAGGTATTTGCGGACCTTGATGAAAAATGATGTTAATGATGGCATAACTATAAAACCTACAACCGGTAAAGAAACGTTGCATTTCATTGAAAACGTTTTGAATTTTTATATTATAAAACAAATAAACAATGTCACAATTACTCATTATACTTTTAATGAAGCTATTGCATGTTCATAGAACATGAATTTGTTAACTCATAGAATATACCAGAAATTGTTTCGCAAAGTTATCTCAAAAGTTTAGCATATTTCCTATTATCTTACAATAAGAAAAGGAAACAAAAAATGGAATCCATAAACAGTGAATAAACTACGACCGTAAAACACGTATCATTTCTTATATAGCAAATAGAGAATCTACGAAAACCCCAAAGTGTACAAATAGGAAGTCATATTTTCCAACGATATCCACCCCGGTATCTCGCGTCCGAAAAATATAGATAATCTAACTTTTTTACCGCCCCCTGGCCTTATTGCCCATCCAGTATGTTTTGGCCCACCTCACTCTATACTGAGATAAAATTGGCAAATAAAATATAATTCTGCAAATCGTACAGAGGTCAAGGACAACTGGTTTGTTATTCGTGGGGGCGTTGTTAGGGAGAAAAGCAGCAAATCATTACTGACAGTTGACCAAACGGGGTGTGGATCCCTTGAAATATGTATGAGGCTAGAAAAGGCCTGTTATGGTGTCCGAATGTTGATAAGCCAAGTTTTGGGGACGTGAGATTGGATGGCAATAGGGGAGACTGGGGTAGAATGATTAGGATTTGTCAGACTTTTGCCGTATAAGAATAAAAAAGTTTTATTTGTATCGTTACGAAAATAGTCACGTTTCATTCTGGCGACATTAAATCTTTTGGAGTACAGAAGCAGTTTGAAGATTTTTTCAAAGAAAAGATTTTTTTTTCAAGTCCAGGGAAGGTTTAAAAGACAAGAAAAAGGGTAAAACTGAGAGGAAACCAGGAAAAACAACATTTTCATTTTTCTAATACACACTGAACGAGTGGAACGAAGAAGAAAAACGGGTCAACTGATAACAGTTTTTTCATTCGTTGGTGGTGATTGTTTTTTGTATGATAGGTTCGGTACCCAAATAACTCCACTGGGTAACAGTGAGGCTCGGGTTTGATTCCCGACGGGGGCAGGCTTTCGTGTGATGAATATCTAGATATCTGAATTTCTGAGTCTGGGTGTGTTTGTTACATTTATTCTGTTATCTGTTTAAGTATAGTTTACTACCACTCATAACATAAGCATTTAATTTACTGATTTGAGGGTTTGAGTGTAATTTGTGCAACTTGTCCAGAGAATTATGTATTTAGTATATGCTTACGTTCATACTCGTTATTATGAAATGGAATTCCACTGAACGCGAAAGATGGAATGTGTATAATTTATTACCAAACCAATTCGTACTTACCAGATCGTGAGAAATTTTTAAATTCACTACATCAAAACAAATAACGATCTCCACTAAATGTCATTGTTGCCACAACAAAGTGTCTAAATCCCCTTAAATCCCAGAAATAGGATTTTGTTATAAAATTTCGTAAAAAAATACACTCGTTGACTCTGGCAAAAAGTTACAATAGCCCAAAAAAACTGCTTGGTGTAAGCTACCGAGTACACTAAATACAATTGATTGTGTTATTTTTTATATTTGAAGAGCTGTCACCCTTTGGTGCTTTCAATTCGTTTGTGTTTATGATATTTTATGTTTAACTTATAACGTAGTGATTTTTTTATATTGGTATTTAAGATCTCTTATCTAAAGTTTTTAAATATTCATAATCTTCTTAATTTTTGAAGGAAAAAATATTTAAATTGGCCTTTGGTCTAGTGGTCCAATATTGGAATTGATTACGTGAGGTTTGATTCCGGGTTTTGACAATTCAAGATGTTTTTCTGAAATTTATTTAAAAAATGTTGCCCGGGATTAGCGATAGGTTTCTAAGTACCTATCACATTGTAGGACTTATTGTTTTCGGCTAATTGCTACTGCCCTGATCGTCTGCCTACCTTTTCAGGATATTAACAAAATGTATCTAATAAAGTGCAAAGATCATGAACGCGAGTGCCTCACAAAACGTATGTTGCTACGATGTCCAAAATAATATTGTGCCGCATGATATTTTCTTCGTGAACAAGATATGTAAAAAATACAAATCTTAAAAAGTGATATCCGTATAAAAGTGATAATCCTTCCGATTGATATTATTTTGTGTGTGTGTACATTAAAGGGTTAAAATGTACCTAGCTAATAAAAAACACCGTGTATAAAAAAAACTTATTAAATTTTCATCTCCTTTTGATTAAATTTTAAATCCCATTTAATAAATACATATTTTAGATTTTAGTTAAAACATAAAAACCGATAAAATACCACTTATCAAAATTACGAAAACAACAAAAAGTCACGATCACCCTTCGTAGAGGCCAATACAAACATAATTAGTGTTGTGCCAAACAGATACGTAAACGATTTTTTGTAACAAAACACGCCAATTTAACCTCGTTTCCCCATTTTGACGTTTTTTGCCTCATTGGTAGAATTACATTGTATGGCGTTAAGAGACGAACAATGGCAAATCCGTGAAAATGCTAACTTCTCATGACCCTTTTTGTAATAAATTACCCAATTCATCTTTATTTACGATTGCTTTTTAGAAATTTTATAACTGATTAATTAATTGTTTCTTTATTTGTATGAAAATACACCTTTAGTAGAATTTGTTTTTTTATAGAAAGATACGCCACACAAGCAGCTTTTCTACAGACACATACATTCATGTCAAGGTATTTATGGTATATTCAGAAAATCTCATGATCCTGGCAGATCTGTCTGGCTTCTTCCAGGTTCGTTACTCTTTTCACACTATCCTTCGGATATTATCCAACCGATTTGATCGTGGAATGTCAACCTTGGTCTTCCCGGGTACTTACTTCCATTCACATTCGTATTTTGCCTTTTCAATTTTTCATCTGTCATCTATCAGATTTTCTAAGATATCTCATAAATGAAAATGTTGCCTACCAAATGATGAAGTAATGCGTTGCCAACATGGGGTTGCCTTCATTGACTTTTGATAGTAAGTGTGACAGCTGCTCTGCCCTTTAGAAATCGGAACACTAAGAGATTATGGCGGTATTAGCCTTACCAGGCGGGAAGAATCATCTTGAAACTCTACCACTTTTCCTTGCTCAAGGTGTTAGTGTCAACCTCCTTGGTAGGAAAAAATTGGCTCACATTTTTCAAAGAAGCTCAAAATTATCCCAGAATGTCCATTACACTATTTTGAAAATCAACGTGTAGATTATAAAAAATCTCTAAGTGATGATTTTTTAAAATAATTTTAAAGTGGGAAAATTAAAAGAAATTAACTATAAAATCCATCGTATTTTTTTGTTGTTTCAATAATTGTTTTTTTTTTACTAAATTACCAGCTTCTATTTAGGTAAAAAACCAAGAATAATAACAGTTGCCTGAATAGTTTCACTAAAAATGTAGAGTTGAACTGAGATGTAGGCGAAACACAATTTTTATTTTCATTCGAACCTGTCTTCGTTTAACAACGACTACAAACATCTGTTAAAAATAAACTAATATGGCTTCTCAATTCAAATCAAATTTATTAAAACTGAAATTTTAAACAAAAATTAGGAATTGGAAATTAATTAATGATATTGTAAATAATAAAATGAAGTAAAAACGTTACTAGGCTTGTTTCATTAGCTACAATAAATAAATAAACTCTAACGATGTGTCATTTTATATAAGCTAATGTGCTTAATGTATTTATCAATGTGGTTAAACACAATTACACTTTTCACGTTTTACAATTACGTTATTAATTTTTATATAATTAAATGTGTGAGCAAAAAATTATAGAAGTTGATTAGAAATACTACAGAGTAGATGATAAAAATATATTTAGAATTAAGACCAATTAAATATTGAACAAGCAAATACATAATTTTAATTTAACTTCGAAACTAAGCAAATAAGTCAAAAACTCGTCAAGCATTCAAAAGTTTCAGCGACTCTAAAATTGAATTCAACGATTTTTATCTTTTTTGTTAGAGGTTACTTTCTGAATAGGAATGCATAACGAAGCATATGGAAAGAACACTTACATAAACCCTTCCAAATCGAACAATAGACTTAACCCTTATGCAGCGCATGAATTACTTTTATTATTTTATTAATTTGAATGTTGCAAATTTCGCCTATACCTGATCTATGACAATAGGATACCGTACTCGCCAATTTCTATTGAGTTTTGCATAGTAACCCCTATTTTAATATTAAATAGGGATATTAAAGAGAGGAGTTTGTGGCAGATGCGTCCGTACTTTTGCCGATAAAACTATTTTTAATAGATTTATGTTGCTGATTCTAACTGAAAAGGCAGATAAAGATAGCAAACCAGAAGAGTAACTTCTGGATACTAAACAATATAAGTCATCTACAGACACCAAAGAAGTTCATTTTGGGTTACCAACCTGAAGCTGGAATCTTAAGCTTCTTGTAGAGTAGAATTTACCTATCCCGAAGAGCAAAATACGACAATAGCAAACATGTTGTGGCAGCGAATTTTATTGAATTGAAACTACGAACCGGATGTTATCTAAAACAAACTTCCCAATGTAAATCATTATCAAATGTTATATGGGAGAAAAAGTAAAAAACCAAAAATAGTGATTTATATAGGATGGAAAGAAATAGGTTAAAGATGGAAGACAGAATTAGTACTATATAAAAACTATTTCTAAATCGTTTAATTCAGATAATAAAAAAAATTAGAAAAAACATATTTCCAATTTTCTAATAAAACTAACATTGCTCGGATTTGGATAATGTGGCCGGTTGGCTAGCTAGTCACGTTGTAGGACTTAGTTTCTTAGGCTAGTCGTGGATGCCCTGGTTGTGCCTCTGCCTACGCCTCGGGCGATATAAATAAAGTAATAGTTCAGTTTATTGAACTATTATTTTTATCAACATTAAAAAATTAGTATCGTTAGCCAGTATCGACGAAGAGGTTTATGGGCAGTGATACAACGGCCCACGACCAAACTTAGACATTTAGTCATCAAAATGCAAAAAATCGACGTCAATATCAATATTGTATATCGTCTTAGTAACCAATAAATATGCATTATATTAAACTGCTTCTTTTATGTTTTTGTATTATCATTAAATATAAATGTTACATAATAAAAATAACAATAATAAATGAACGTAAAGGTAGCCAAACAGGTTTGTCAGGATCGTGAGGTCTGGCACTCGATACTGCCTACCCTGTAAGGGACTTCGCGTGAAGATACGTATGAATGTACAATTATAAAATCCATGAGACAAGTAGGAAAGTACCGCTATAAGTTTTTAAACAAAAAGTTTTCAAAGTTGGTTTATCCACTGGTGATTTCTTTAGTATCTACCAAATATGCATAAACTAGCTGCTACCTGCGGCTTCGCCCGCGTTTTCACAGAAACCCGGTGTGCGATCGGGATTAAAAATAGCCTATATGTTAATCCAGGTCACAATATATCTGTCTTCCAAATTTCAGACAAATCCGTTCAGCCATTCGAGCGTGAAAGAGTAACAAACATCCATACATCCATACTTACAAACTTTCGCATTTATAATATTAATAGGACGAACATACCGACGAATTCAACACATTTTTGGCATTCAGTTAAAAAGTAATGCAAATATTGTATACTTGAAACATGTATTACTTATCAAATGTGATTTAACACTACTTCTTTTAATCAAATAACATGGGTTCTTTGCTTATCTTAAATCTACAATTAGCATACAAAGCCAGCAATTGGGTGAGTTATTTGTAAGTGGGTACTAGAGAATGTCAAGTATTATGTAATGAGCTTTCTATCTTATCTGATCTTGGATCAGCAAGTCGAGTTCAACTTCAATTTGATTCGTAGGGTGGAAATACAAAAAATGATCTATAAACATACCAACAGTACTACTTTAATTTTAAAAATTTATTTAAGTTTTCTGTTAAGCTTCAAAGTACAAAAAGTACATCGTTAAACTTTGTTATTTTTGAAACTGATTTATGACTAGACTAAAAGCAAACGTTTTTTAATATTTGTATTTAGAACGGGTGTTTTATTTATGTCGAAAAATTCGCAAGGGTGCCAAACGGTTGCAAAGGGTTTGATTATTACTATTACTAGGATACAAGTTAGTGTAGCCATTGTTATATAATGAATTATTGGGTTGGGATGTTTCAGGTACATTAAGTAGTTGAAGGGTTACGTGCAAAAATGACAGTCGAAAATTTCACACGTGAAAGTGTAGTCAGGTAGCGAGATTTAGTGCGTGCAATTTTTTTTAATTTAGTTTAAAATAAGTGAAGTGTGTGTATTTTCTTTTAAAGGTAAGATTTGCTGTTGATACTGGAATATTCGTACAAAATACTAAATGCCAAAGTAAAAATGTTTGGCCTGAGATTGTAACCCTTTACTGCGCACTTAACTTTTTCTTATGTTAGAGGTCAGAGGACAAGCAAATGGGTCTCCTGTTGTTTAGAGACAACTGTGGTCTAAATACACCATAGATTATACATTTGCGTTGCTGTCCTGAGACCGGGATGAGAAGCATTTTGTGCAAGTCTACCTACCCTATCTTCCAGACCGGAACGTGATAGAGGCATTGTGACGGCAGGAAAAGGTAAGACGGTCGATCTCTACCCGGACGAACACGGAACACGGACGACTTGCAGCACGCATTCCACCACCAGTGGTCTTGTTGTAATGTCTCATTTAACCTTTGCCCGCCTCTTGCAAGTTGCTTGGCAGAAAGACAGATGGTTATTCTACATAGGAGAGAAGGGAAAAATAGTAAAGTATGCTGTTGAATAACTCCCGAATAATACTTTTACACAATACACCTTATTTAGCACTTTTTGTTTCACTGGAAATGTTGCATATCACTCACTCCATGACCGTTGGGAAACCACCAATTCTGTTACATTAATCATTATTGAGAAAAGCAAAGTAAATAATGTCTCTACTCTATGATGTAATTCGACAATAATCATAATGCTGTAGCATATTCACATTTGTTAAAATCAAAACTTATTCACGTTTAAGAGACTGTGACTAGTTTAGATTCGAGAAAACAAAAACAAAATTCTATTTTTATTCTAAAACTAAATTCAACGACTAAATTCGTGTGCATTTGTGTTTAAGTTTTAGGTCAACTGAATGCGAGATACATGAAAGAAAGTAAAAGCTTTGAAATATGCAAATTTTCTACTTACCTTTTCATTTTAGTTACTTTTGATATTTTCACATTATGCTTTTAAATTTTCAATACATTCAATACAGTTGACCACTTTTAAATTTCACCAAATCTTTATTTATAAAATTATTGATATTGTGTTATTATTGTATATCCAATGGATTAAATTGGATAAATTCTGAGGTAAGTTTTGGCTTTTTCCGGTCCTTATTCACTTGAACTTTTATATGTAATAATTAATATGTATAAAAGTAATAATAATAATTGTTAAAAATAAGTATGTTTACATTTTTTTTCGTCTATTGATATATTATTAAAATAGTAGTTATTGTTAGATAATATGTTAGTTAACATTAACAATAACAATTTAAGAAGTTTAAAAAGTTACGTTTTAATTTAAATATGAAACATAATAAACTTGATAATTAGAAAATCGTTTGCCTTTAACTCTATATGGGTTTTAGTTTCAATTTTAACCAAACCTAAAGGATGATCACAAACAGTAAGTAATTTAAGACTGTATCATTAGGCATTTAGAATTACTTTAATTTAGTAATAAACTAAACCGACAATAAACTAAACGATATAGAAAAACCAAATTAAACAGACTTAAGCAGGCGTGCAACCCAAGTGTAACCTTAAACCCGTCTCAAAGCTTCTTTATACTCCTTAACCCTCTAATAATAATTACACCTTTTGTTAGTTAACCCTTTAACGCGCTGGTAATTCTTAGCCCGCTACCTGACCCGACGGGGTCGTCTGAACTTCCTGATCCATTCCTTAGTGAAACCGTATCGGGTGTGCGTGTGCGCAGATTTTAAGATCGATTGATTTGTGATCGAAATATTGATTTTGTATAGTTGTGATGATGTTTTTTAATGCTCTATATTTTAATACGGTAAGTAAATTGAAGCTGTTGGTTTTTAAAATATGAAACTACCTTTTAAATAGTGTTACGGTTTTTCTTTTGGCAATACTAGAAAAGTGTAATATGTCGTTGAGTCTTAGTTATTTATTAAATGAAACTGTTTTTTTAAAGAGTGAAATGTGTACTGTTTTTTTCTTATTAAGACACAAATTTCCAATCCGGTGGTAGTTTATAAAAATGTCAACGCGCGCAGTTATCGCTCGTATATTTAATGTAAAAAAAGTTTTTTTCTGATTCTACTGCTTTCTGAATTCCAAAATAATTATTATAAATGAAATTAGATCGGTGACGTGACGAACGTTTAAAGAAGTTCTTCATAAGAACGTGAATCGCTAATCCTATTCAAGCACGTATTCATCACAACAGTGTTCAAATATTTATTTGAAGAAATATTATTTTATGTGCATACTTTAATATTTATGCTCTCATGAGAAAAAAATATTGCGTCAATGTATTATCTATTTTATGAAAAATCAACATCTTTTATCACATAAAATAAAATAACTAACCAGAACGACGCGTCAGCAGTTTGCTGGAGACAATAAAAAGAGACCGGACGCGTCAAAACACGAGTGTCCTCGGTATCCATGGAAAGTATGATACGCTGTTATTTCCAACATATTCCAATATATTATTTTTTATTACCCTCCCTCGTAGGAGGCGGGCGGGAGTCGCGTCATGCGTGATATTTGATATAAAGTTGGAACTCAACTTCGTTATGTGATATTCTTTTTTCAAAGGACAATGGCTTCGTATTGACGTAACATATTCTCGGAGAGATAGTGGATATTTTTCTGGAGTCACTCGAATGGTTCCAATTATTTTTAACATGCGACTGTTTCCAATACAAGTTTGTTGCAAAGGCTTGTTATGTCTCAATATTTTTTTCTGGATTGTATCTTATAGTTACCAATTTGGGAATTATTAAATTTTGTGGGAATTTAGATCATTAATGTGATATAAGAATTGAAATTTAGCTACTTGATAAGATTAACTATTGCTAATTGCAATGTTTAATAATTTTATTAACATCTTATGAGATTTATGATTTTGGATTTCGATAAACCTAGTGAATGTACAGACACTCTTGTGCTCATTTAATAATGTTTACACATTCGTGCATAATTTCTATGATAGTTTGATTAATATTACATGTTACATTAAGATCCATGGCACCTGAAACTTCTTTTTAACTGTAAATATGAGAATATACCTAGTTATTTCTCTTACTTTATATGATGATCCCTAAACATGTAGTGACTTATTGGTGAAGTTAAAGAAGAAGAAAAATTTTCACGAAAGCGAAAAAACGTCTATTTTTTTAAGAAAAGCCGATAAAATAATTAACAAACAATTTAAAACCATTTATATTAATAAAATAAATAAACAAATAAATGATCAACATTGTTCTTATTTTAATTTGTGTGGTCTAATGAAATTAATGTAAAAACGGTTAACACTTCATGACATATGCAGAAAATACCGTTTGTATTTTTGGGTTAAATTTTTGAATCTTGGTGCTAACAAGCTTTTTTAGTAATAATAGTTACTTTGTAATCTATTGGTCTTAGAAAAATGTAAGTGAAAATAATAAAGCCTAAATTTTGCCAAGGTTTATCGTGAAATTCACATAGCTCCTTCCTTCCTTTTCTCGGAAATTCCTTTCATCTTACTTTTATATGTAATAAATCAGGAAATATGGTTTTACCTCGGCTCAACAATTTGATGACACTTAAAAAAATAATGACTTGATTAGTTCTACGCTCCAGATTCGCTCACGTTTTGTGAAGAATTCTCTCTCCCAAAGCGACTATTTGAATTTTGGAATAAAAACTACTTATGATTTCTTTGGGTCACTAACTAAGTAGAATTTTTTGTCTTGAGAATGTGAACTTATTACCCGCTATTGGATTTACTCCACTAATGCCACAAACCCAACGAGGCGTTAGGGTCTTCAACACAAACTTTCCTGCTGCTAGAAAGTCAAATATTAATTAACTTGGTTAATGCAGATTGTTATTATTATTCACCACTTTGTAGGGTACAAGGTAGGTAACAAATATACATGTTCAGTTTACACATACACTGTTTTTTATATAAAAAACCTTGTATCATTAAACCACACAAAATTTCAAGATAAACAGGAACCGTTACGTAATTTTTTTTCACATGTATAAGTTAATATAAAAAAGTAATAACAGAACAAAAAGAAAGTTTAAAAAAATTAAAAAAAATCATTATTTCTGTGCAAATCGCGTAAGAAACGTTTATAAAGATAGCTCTCACGTAGCAAATAGGTAGAAAATTAAAATTATCTCCGGTTATAGCTTTGAATACTGTTTATATCAATTAATATACTATAAAAGCTGTGCCCGCGACTCTGCGTACAATTATAAAAATGTAAATAGAAAGTAGCGCAAGCCATTGGTTTGCCTATTCAGTTGCTTTTGAGATTATCCGGACAAACAGACAGACATACTAAATTCTAAAAAAACTATTGACGTATATACATCCGTCTAAATATAGTAAAAAGCAGTTGTTTTATTATTACAGACACTCTAATTTTATTTATTACAACAAATAATTATGAACACATAATAATATAGGTACTAAATTAAAAAATTGCCTACCTTACACGCCATTATTAATGAAAAAGTTATTAATAGATTATTTTTTAAGTAACAAATTTAACAAGCGAAGTAACGACAAAACTTTGTAACCGTCCGCCATATTGATAGTGCAAATAAATTCCCAGTAAATAAGCCGGGGTGGAGGGTGGTGGTCAGTGCCCACTGGACCCGCCCAATCCCGGTCCAAGCGACCCCAATTTTAACACGTAACGAGGAGTTATCAGATCGCGCTTGCAAAGCTTTTGCAAAGCTTTTAAATTGCTATATTCCATGCGTGGCTTTACCCGAGTGCCAAATTATACAACATATAATAAATTAAATATTTTAATTTATTAATTTATATATAGAAAATGATTCTCAATTCGTTCATATAATTTTACTTTAGGTATATGTTTAGTTAATTTTGTTTATCTGTTTTGTTATTTTTTTTTTATTTTATGTGTTTTAATTCATTCAATAGTATATATTTAGTAGTTGATATATCTGTATACCAAGTCTACTTATTTTATTTAGTACTTTCCTTTTACGGATTGGCTGGAAGAAATTTCTTTTATTAGAGATCATTTGCCTTTTGTACTTTGTTTTTCTTTTTACTTTTAAGTATTTTTTTTCGTATCTAATATCAGTTGTGTACAATAAAGAGTTCATATAGAAAACATAAATTAATTAATAAATAAATATCCCTGGACATGTCGTACAAATTGAATTTAACCAAAAATAAGCAAATTACGTTCCTGTGTTATGGGTGGTAGTCAACAATTCTGATACCTAGAAATACTTAAACAGATACTAGATTAAATTTAATAAACTCACGGTCCCAGAAATGCGGACATTAAAATGTTAATCACACAAATGCCTGTCGCCGCCGGAAATCGAAACCGAACCTCGCGGTTGGTTAGTCAGCTTGTACGCTAGCCGCTCAACCAATGGGGCGGCCAAAATAAAATAAAATGTAAGAACTGAAGTTTCATTTAAATCCGTTCAGTAGTTCTTTCGTGAAGGATTAACAAACTTTCGCGTTAATAATAATAGTAAGTTCAGTTGGAAGTAGAATTGCATACTAGCGGAAAACCTACGCTGTTATCAGTAGTTTATATCTTGCTCACTTTCCATCCTCTTCAATTGTTGAAACAGCATTTATGACTAACAATGTAAGGATACGCTACTTATATACTTAGTATCGGTATGTTAATTTTATGAAATTAAGTGTGTAAATTTTAAAAATAGCGTCGAAAACGCTTGAAAAGCGAAATTGGGGAATGTGGATTAAATTATAGTAAGTTTTTAGATAAATAGTAATTAAAAATTCAAATATAGTAAGTTTATGCATTTATTTAAACGGTCGAGGGTTTTGCTGATGTTTTAAATTTATTTTACTGTTTCTTTGTTTAAGATTTATAAAAAAAGAAGCCTTATAAGAATTAACTTTAGTCTGTGTTTGTCATCGGGAAATATTGAAGCTACTACATAACTATCAAAATTATTACATAATCAAAAATGACAAAAGTATAAATACTTGAACTAAATAAAATTTTAATTGTGCCCAAAATATCAAAAAAATATGCAAAATAAAATTAAAATTCAAAAAAGTTGACTACAATATAGAATCTGATTTCGCCGTTAATTTTACACAATATCGGTTGAAGAATCTTCGCAAGTGTGCAACGCTCAGGGTTGTTTTGGCTGCTTTGTTTATACTATTAAATAAATAAACTACACGCTTCTACACTTAATTATTTATTTTAATCAAGTAACATCCTATCCTATTAATATTATAAATGCGAAAGTTTGTAAGTATGGATGTATGGATGTTTGTTACTCTTTCACGCTCGAATGGCTGAACGGATTTGTCTGAAATTTGGAAGACAGATAGATTGTGACCTGGATTAACATATAAGCTATTTTTAATCCCGATCGCACACCGGGTTTCTGTGAAAACGCGGGCGAAGCCGCAGGTAGCAGCTAGTAACACATAATTTAAGCTCTGTGAAACTGCATACATCGACTTCGATTTTAATAAGTCATCTTAGTATACAAAAAATAAGTATTTTCCTGGATTATTTTAACTCTGTTAATCGCCTCTGTGGTCTAGCGGTCCGGGTGTTGGACTTGACTGCATGAGGTCGTGGGTTCGAATCCCGAGTCGCCCAACAAAAAGAAAATTGGATTTTTCCAATTTTCTAATAAAAAAAATGTTGGTCGGGATTGGAATTGTGCCCGGTTGGCGATAGGCTTGCCACCTATCACATTGTGGGACTTAGTATCTTCGGTTAGTCGTGGGTGCCTTGGTTGTACCTCTGCCTACCTCTTCGGGGATATAGGCGTGAAGATACTTTATTTTAACTCCGTCATCAAATTCAATTAGATTGTTTTGTTACTTTATCAACAAAAGAATTAGGACATTGTAGTTTTTTTTTATTTGGACGATTAACAAGCACACGGGTCTCCAGATGGTAATAGACAGCCGTGTGTTACTGTCCTGTGGTCGATTTGTTAGGCCTATTGTGCAAGACTGCCAGCTACCTTACCCCCGCTTGGAACATGACGTTCATTATGGCAACAGGAATAGGTCCTACTATCGCCAGTGGTCTTGTTGCTAGTAACATGTGCTCGCCTTATAAGAGTTGCCTGGTAGAGAGGTAGATGGTGTACCTATTCTAATTAGTGGATCATGACCACCACGGGGAAAAATATTGAAAAATGTTATTAAGCTAAATCCAATCTAGTGTTTAGTGGCAGAGGTTAAATATTATCGTAAATTTAAAGTATTTACAACACTCCGAATCTTAAATTAAAAAAAACTGCCAAAGGTTGAAACAACGCATCGCAATTGTTTCGGAGCTGCGATGCCACAGACAAACATATACATACACAAACAATTAAAACTTAGAAATCTTTACTTTTTATGTGCTTTAGAAGAACTGCAAAGATAACAGAACATACCTACCTAATAAGTTTTAACTATGATTCAACAGCCTCTTCCCTGTTCATTCATCGGGTCCTTGCTGTCCAGTCCTCGTCATCTTAAAATATGGACAGATTTCGTAAAGGCGAAAAGAAAGAGTCCAAACTCAATAGTCTTATCAGAAGACATTCCAGGATTAGCTCTCTTGTCTTCGAGCTTCATAAACAGGCCATCTCAGTTGTACCAGCATACGTTATCTAGTGTTTTAACAGTAAGCTCTTACGTATGTTTAAGAGTGAAATAAATACCCATAATGCGTCTAATGCTCGCATATGAGCTGAAGACCTACGTCTCCTGAACAGATCTCTGATAACTGATAGATAAGATCAATCTCAATCATGCCAGGTGTTAGTGCTTTAGATGAACTACAAAGATTACGAAATAGAATACTGTAACTTGAAAAACCTTCATCCATTAGCCACCTCCCTGTTGAATCATCAGGTTCTTGTCATCAAATCCATTTCGTCAGAAAATATAATAATAATAACAGATATAGTCAAGGAGAACGGAATGAGTCCAAATTCGATGGCTTTACCAGTAGCTTTATACCTTCAGTCTTCGCGCTCTATTATCGGACCTGTTCACTTTTACCAACACTCGTTAGTAGTTTCAACTGTTAGGTCTTAAAATGTCACTTTTATTGCATCTAAAATCCATTTCGATGCTTACGAACGAGCTGTAAATGAACAAATGACCTTGAACGCCTGGACAGATCTCCCAAAAATCCTGTCACCCTCCCATGTCGATCACGTTAGCTTGTAAAAAAAAACCGCATGAAAACCCGTCCATCGGCTAAATAACTACGATGCCAGACACATACACACACACACACACACACACACACACACACACTTAAGCACACTTACAATACCCCCGCCGGGGGTTAAAATATCTAGTCTTAATAATTAAGCTCGGTAAAACTAAAAAAACCGACTCAAACTATTTCATTAGGTACCACTATTTCATTGATAATTCTGTTTTCGAATGATAGCAAATGATTCCGAAATTGTCCCACATAAATTTTATCAACATCACACTATTTGTTTTATTTAGGTATACTTAATAATAATGCATATGGTAACACCTCATCTTCCTAAAAAATAACCATCGAAATCGGTTGGTTAATGACCGAGTAATCGCGTAAGAAAAATACAAAAAAATATACATTCAAATTAAGAATTTCCTTCTTTTTGTAGCCAGTTAAAAAGCAGTACGTATCTCCCGCTAGGGTGGGACGGTGTGGGGGAAATGACCGCGACATTTGTTGCCTGTCTGTCCCACCTCCCGGACTACACACAAGTTTTGCACGCTATTACCTAACTTTATTGCCTGCAAATTGCGAAGTTCACTTCCGAATTATATATTGATTTTAAAGTTACCTGTTTTGGATTCAGTATTAACGTGAGTTTGTATGAGAGTATTGTGCAAGTTATAAGGTTATATCCTTTTATTTAGAGTCATTTAAGTATGTTCCCCGTGTTGGTCTGGGCTACTTAGCAGAATGGACCATCTGCCTTCCTGCCAGGCAGCTCGTAAAAGGCGAGCACAGGCTTATCGTCACTAACACCGTTACATTTAACTACGTGGTAGACTTTTGCAGCAACTCACCCGGATTGGTACCACCGCCTTACCTATTCCTGCCGCCATAACGTCATGACGTGATCCGGTTTGGAGGGTAAGGTAGCCGGTAAACTTACTTTTGATCGAGGTCTAACATCCCGGTCTCATGTTGGCAACGTACCATTACCACCTTTGGTGTTTCTAGACGGCGTGAATTTCTTACCGTCAGGAAATCCGTCTGCTTGTTTGCTTTCCAATACCATAAAAAATTAAGTTCTAATTTTTAGGATAAGGATACCGCAACGTTCGCGCTTGTAAATATGTGAAATAACTACTTGTTTCCAAGGGTTTATTGAAAGACAGAAACATTTATTTACCACACATCACTAATAAAAAAACAACTAAAAATCTAATCTAACTCTAAACATAAGGAACTTAAATAACGTACAAAAAGTGATTAGTTAGATATAAAGACAGAGTGTCCATGAGTCCCCCAAAAAAAACTCCGTATTTGTTGAGACTTAACATAATATCTTTAATACAAACTAATGTTTTTAAATTTAAAAAAAAAAGTATCTTCACGCCCATATCCCCGAAGAGGTAGGCAGAGGCACTACCAGGCACCCACGACTAGCCGAAGATACTAAATCCCACAATGTGATAGGTGGCAAGCCTATCGCAAACCGGGCACATATCCTATCCCGAGCAACATTTTTTTATTAGAAAATTGGAAAAACCCAATTTACTTTTTGTTGCCCGACCCGGGATTCGAACCCGAGACCTCATGCAGTCAAGTCCAACAACTGAACCGCTAGACCACAGAGGCGATTTTTAAATTTTTAAAAGGGGTTAAAAGTATGTTTTTGTGAAAGTTTACGATATTTCGGTTACTAAATAATTTTATGAATCATTAGTACCTACACATAAAAATAATTGTTATTTAAAAGGTCTAGTTTTAGATATTTGTTAATCAGATTACACATATTTGGGACATATCTCTAGGACCTTAAGTAGCTGTTCCATCCGTTTCGGAATAGAAATCTTAATTGAACTAATGGCGAAAAGCCGTTATGAATACATAAATCGTGTATGAAAATCGATTAGAATTTCGGAAACTGGGGGTTAGATATCAATTCCAAAATTTGATTTGATTATCGAGAGGGTTAAATCAATTAGAGCGGACACAGATTCGAACTGGCCGAATAAACAAAAAGCAAAATTTCGCGATGTTACATTCGTACCAACTCGTCCAATATAACTTGAGATCTACTAGATAAGAATTTCCCCCCGCGTTCCCGTAATTTGAATTAGGCTAGGGAGGGGGTGCAGGTCAAGATACTCCTCAAGCTATAGCTTTATGGTACCATTAGCCTATTTGCTGTTCGGCTGGGCATTTATTTT
>NJDC01001150.1:219331-243586 GCA_002245475.1 Calephelis virginiensis
CCGCACGCATGCTTTACAGTCTAAATACATTGACTGCACCGCACGCAGCAGGGACCCGACTATCCCATAATCTGGCAAAATGTCCCAAAGTTCCTTACGTACAACCTTACGTATAAAATATTAAGTACATATAACAAATATATTCGTAATTACACTTAGGCCCAATTGCACGTTCTTAGGTTAACTATATAACTTGCACTCTGGGTTAAATATTTAACTATGAGTTAGCTTCTAGCTCAGGTGAAATCACTTCCTGAAACATGAAGGGGGTAAGCTTTTAAGTAGAGTTAAATCTTTTTATATTTGGATAAATAACCTATTACTAAATTAAACCCAGAAGCGAATAAGTGGCCCTTAAATTATTATTTTTTTACCTAACATTTTACCTTCAAAGCGGTATCTAGGCAACTCAAAGCTTCGGATAAAAATAAAAAGTGGAAACAATTTTAGAAACCACTTAATATTAGAGCTAGTATTAACACGGTAGTACATCCAATTGATATTGCAAATGTGAAAGTTTGTATGTTTGTTTGTTACTCCTTCACGCAAAAACAGCTAAGCCGATTTTCATGAAATTTGGAAAACACATGGTAACTAACTAACTTGGATTAACATATAGGATAATTTTTACTCCCGAAAATATGTTCCCGTGGGACCATTAACCACGCGGGAAACTGTTAGTTTTATATAATTGCCAGAAATACGCTTAATAAAAAAATATCATAAAATTGCGAAATTATTATTTGGCTAAATAAAGAACTCATTGTAAGCTTTTTTCATTTTGAATAGAGTTTGAAATGAATTGTTTTTATAAATAAAATTTAAAAAAAATAATTCAGTTGAATCTTCGTTGAAGTTACCAAGTAGCTCTTATCTTATCTTATCGCCTCTGTGGTCTAGCGGTCCGGGTGTTGGACTTGACTGCATGAGGTCCCGGGTTCGAATCCCGGGTCGGTCAACAAAAAGAAAATTGGATTTTTCCAATTTTCTAATAAAAAATGTTGGTCGGGATTGGAAATGTGCCCGATTGGCGATAGGCTTGCCACCTATCACAATATGGGACTTAGTGTCTTCGGCTAGTCGTGGGTGCCTTGGTTGTACATCTGCCTACCTCTTCGGGGATATGGGCGTGAAGATACTTTTACCAAGTAGCTCATGAGATCTAAGATCACGACCACCACCTCCATTTCTATCTATATTATTTCTATTTCATTACAAAAATAAATATAAAAATTAGCATTACTTAAAAAAGTCAAATACAATCAAGATAATACATCTCCGATTAAAATTATTTGCGATTTCTAGTTTTATTATTAATTGGGTAGGTTACTGTCATCACCATCTTCTAAGCTTCTAATATTTAGTTCTTAGTCATACAACCTATTATGATTTTAAGCTAAGACAGCGAAGAAGCAAAAGTCTCCAGTGATCTTTTTTTGGTAATAATTAACATAATAAAAAAAACCAATTAATTTGTTTCTTCAGTTTAGGGGTAAAGCGATAACTTTTTTATATATTAAAAGACATTTCCTGATGATAAGAAATTCATGTTGCCTAGAGACACCAAAGGTGGTAATGGAGCGTTGCTAATCTGAGGTTGGTATGTTAGGGCTCGAGCAAAAGTAAGTTTGCCTACTACCTTATCCTCCGAACCGGAACACTATAACGACCATAGGTAAATAAAGCGGTGATAACAATTCAGGCGAGTCGCTGCGAAACTCTACCACTTTAAAGTATACACCGTAAAGTAAATTCTTTCTTTTTTTTAATAAGTGTAGTATTTATCCATTGTAGTGTAGTACTAATATAATTTTTAGTTATCCATTGCACAACAAAAATCAGTGTCGTCGATTGCGGGACGGTTAATATATTTGAAGTTAGGTAGAAAAAGGGTTTCTTAAGCTACCTTTGTGCGGAGTTGCCCTTTAGTGGGATCTAATAAAACCTTGTTACGGCCAAAGGGATACCAATTTCAATATTGAAAGTGTTCTTTTACATGATACGGAATTTAGGGACTTCTTTCCTATATTAAATCGGGGGAAAACCTTGTCTCTAATATTGTATGAGATATCTTTGTAGTGGTTTGCTTGATTTCTGAGAAATTATTTTGTTTGAGAGTATCATATTTTATTGTATTTGATTTTACATAATATTAAAGTCTTTTTATAAGTTTAACGTTGTTTATTCTTCCTTTGTTGTATAATTTTGAATTACACGCCGCAACGCTCATCATTTGGTTAGTATAACATTATATAGTTCATGAATAAAAAAGTACACTGTTTGTTTTATAAAAGACTAGCTGCTACCTGCGGCTTCGCCCGCGTTTTCACAGAAACCCGGTGTGCGATCGGGATTAAAAATAGCCTATATGTTAATCCAGGTTACAATCTATCTGTCTTCCAAATTTCAGACAAATCCGTTCAGCCATTCGAGCGTGAAAGAGTAACAAACATCCATACATCCATACTTACAAACTTTCGCATTTATAATATTAATAGGACAAGAAATCATAAAAGACAATTGGCATTGGAAGGCAATCGATTTATCAGTGACGAAGAGAAACACATGTTGCCTATTGATACCAAAGATGTTACTAGTGCTACCCGTCGAGTCATTACAGGGCTCTACTTATATATGGCACTGTGAAATTATTAATTATTATATCTTATATATTATATCTTGTAATATTATAAACTGTCGATAACTTGTTAACCGTACGATTTTTTTAATACTTAATTATTTTTTTTCTATAGTTTACCATAACGTTATTTGTAATCTTAGAGAAGTGTCTTCACGCCCAGACTTAATCATGTAATCTTAAGGTGGCATATACACAAGCTGACTGCAACAGACCCCACTCCGGTGTACGGTGATGAGGATTTTAACTTTGTACCATTTTTTTATGCAATAACCGCACGGTATTACATACATTGCCACCGCATTTTCATGCGGTGATATTTTAAAGTACGAATCCGCAATACCGTATACCGGAGTGGTATGCGGTACAGTATAATGTCCACCTAATTGTGCTAGTGGAATAAATTAGTAACCTCGATTATTAGATCACCCTATTATCAACACAGTTATATAAAAAGTAGCTAGGAACTTTCTGTAAGTTTTAAACTATTTCACAATAAGTTACATCACTATCAGCTCAGTCACGAAAATACCAACTTACATATCTAATATGGAGATATATATATAATTAAGTATAAAGATTTTTTTTCCTTTACCTCTAGACAAATTACACAATTTGATCTAACCCAGAAGTAAATTATATGATTTTAATTGGGGCGCCAGTTAACGATACTAATACATAGAAATACTTAAATAGCTACTTTACCTAAATAAGCATCTTTACGCTCATATCCGCAAAGAGGTGGCAGAGGCACAACCAGGGCACCCACGATTAGCCGATGACACTAAGTCCCACAATGTGATAGGTGGCAAGCCTATCGCCAACACATCCCGAGCATCTTTTTTTTTATTATAAAATTGGAAAAACACATTTTCTTTTTGTTGCCCGACTCGGTAATTGAACTCGGGACTTCGGGACCTCATGCAGTCAAGTCCAACACCTGGACCGCTTGACCACAGAGGTGAATAACTTAGCAACTTAAATATCACTAGACCCGAAAATACAGACATCAATGTGCATCACACAAGTTACTACCCTCGTCGGGAATCGAACTCGAGATTCGCGGTTGGTCGGTGGAAGATTATTGAAATAAAACACGAAAATAGAAACATCAACAAGTCTGCTTTTATTGAGAATCGAACTCGTTAAGCGTGTATACTTTAAACGAGTAAAGAGATACCATAAACTAGGACTAGTCTAGCAATCTAACATATAAAAAGGCCCTTTGACGATAATGTAAAAATAATTAATGAATCTGCATATGTTTATATAAAGGGTGATTAGGTTATAGTGTAACAAAGCTCAGTGTCCATGACGCATGCGCGGCCTGTGGCCGAGACTACCTGACCGCGGCTGGACACTGATCAATATTAAAGTCCGAGGGAGGATGCTGGGGGATGTCTGTTTGTCTGTCATATTTATATAGAGCAGATGTAACCGAAACTTTTTATTATTTTTATTTCTTGATTTGAGGTTATTATTATCTCTTCTTCAAATAGACAACCTTCTGAGTTGAGTTTTGTTTTGATGTTTTGATGTCAATAAACAATGTCATTATTTTATGAAATGATAAACGTTTTTTGTTTTTAGTTTTCAATGTTTAAACTTTAACTTAACATTACCTACATATTTTTGTATTATTATTGTGTGTATAAACTACCACAAACGCTCCTAAGCTCGTAAATTAGTATTTGTATCTCATTTCGATACAGTATTTCACGCAAAGTATCTAGAGCTTTAGCCACGTACGACAAAGAGAATGAAAAATAAACTGAATTTCACTTTTACTTATATTAAAAAATAGAGTGGATTGATTAGATGAAAAGTTATAATTAAGAATTGGATCGTATAACTAGTAGTTTTTCTGAAGCTTTGTCTGCGTATTTATGTTATTAGTATTAAATTTATAAATAAAAGATTTTTAAACGTAACGATAAAATGGAAGTCAGTTCTTAAGTGTCAAGGCAGTTTCACATCACATAATATAAAAAGAAATGTAGCCAATTGACTTAGCCAAAATACAATTTCATTTTACATTTCACGATACGTATTAGACATGTGTTTTGTGACCTTCACTTTGTGTGAAAAATACTTACACTTAAAAATATTAAATTAGTAAATTATGACAAATTGAAATAATGTAGTTATGTAGCGTAAAAGGTTTATCAGGAAGTTTTATATATGTATAATAAATAAATGAATATTGTAATTTGTTTACAAATCATTACATAATTTGTTTCATCTTAAAAATGTTACAACGAATTGCCCTCGCAACCGTAGTTCTTGCAAATATTACATTTAAACAATAAAAAATTCAGAAGTCAACATGTTTATGTTTTTTTTAGAAAGAAATTAAGTTTAACGGCTTACTAATACCTGAAGATTTTCGATTTTTTGTTCACTTTTTATTTGATTCTGCTATTATTTGAGTGATTTTAATTATTTCTAATTTAACTACATTTTTTATTTAGTGTTGTCGATGTTCAAAAAATATTTTTAATTTAATTTTAAATCAAATTATAATGTTTTACTATCATTTATTAGTGTAGTATTTCACACTACCTATTTGTTTTGATTACTGACGTTCAAATGATGTATTTTTGTAACATTTACCTTTTCTAATAAATTAAATAAATAAATAATATCGTTAATAGCTGCGCTTACTAAAAAGATTACCTTTCCAATTTAAATATTGATATAAAATATAGAAATCATTGTTTATATACAAAAAAACGAATAAGCACATTATGTAACACTTTTCGTGACATCAAACAACCGTCAATAAACGTAAATATTCAGTAAAAGAAATCTTTAAGAGTACTGACAAATTAAATGAAACATTTTAACAGCTCTACATAAATCTATCTTAACTCACCTTTCTGCGGACACTACGGGGAGGGTCCAAGAGAAATGACGACCCTTAACTAAAACACACACATACACCACGTACGGCAACCTAACACACACATACTTGTTTCTTCCTTTCTACCATTCATTTAGATGTGTTTGTGAATCTTTCTTTGTGTGCGTGTCCAGTTTCCACGCGCCTGGGTTTTGTTAATTTAATTAGAGACACAAAAAGATTAAGGTTCGGTACACAGGCATTAAGAGACCGCTTTTGTTGGCGCTTGTAATTATATGTACCTGTATAATGTATACTTTAATATGATGTTTTAATGCTTTTAGTGTTTTTAACGATAGGATTGTTATACACGGACCATTATATTCGTACCATTTCTTTGGTTATATTCAAGTTTATGTATAAGTTTTTTCTTTTGTAAAAACTTTATACCAGCCAATAGGCAAATCGAAGGAATTTACCTGCTTCGTAGTATAGAGATGTAACAACCCTAATACATAAAAGTGGTTTAGGTGATTTAAATTATTGTGCTATTTCATTAGTACTGTCAGTCTGACTTATACTAGCTCTTTACTTTTTCCTGCAGCCATATTAGGTGTTTCAGAGGATTGTAAACACTACTGGTTAACATTGGTTTGTATGCATCTCGAACGTAAATTTAATCCAACTTTAAAAATAATAAGTAGAAGGAAACCAAGTTTCCTCCAAGGTTATCTTTTGTTGGAAGGCATGTTTACAACCGTCTGGAACGTCCTTAACGCTACTGCTTGTCGTTGTCGTTTTCAGTTTCGAGGGCAGGGTTAGAATATAATTTATTTTAGAATTGGAACGCAAATATTAAACAAGTACATGAATTCCTCGTTTACGCTTACCCCTCCAGTAAGCGTAATCGCCTAATTCCACCTACCAACCGCGAGTCTCGGGTTCGATTCGCGATGCATGCAGTTGTGTGATGAAAATTTAGATGTCTGCATTTCTGAATCTAATTGTTTATGAAATATATTCTTGTATCTATTTAGGTATTTCTATGTTTAAATATCCTTACGCACCAAGCAAAAGTACAATGTAATTGGCCTATTTTGGGGTTAGATTCAATTTGTGAAATTTGTCCAGGTAAATTTATTTTATATCATTCTTTATAGTAAGAAAAATGTAATTTACAGACATCAAGGTGGTAATAGTAGTTGCCACCTGCGGCTAGGTAGTTTAACCAGCTACACAGTTGGAATACAATAGTGACGAGAATTGAAGTTATGGCGGACGTAATAGATATGGCAATGATTTTAAAAAGGACGACTTGTCGCAAAACTCTATTTGACAACTGTATTACGTACTTATGTGTGGTAAGTTTCAAACTTAATAAAATATTTAAAACTAGCTGTTCCCGCGAACATCGTTCCGCCCGTTCAGTTTACAAGGGAACACATTTTTTTTCCCAGTTTCCTCACATTGAACAGGATAAAAAGTATCTTATGTCCTTCCAATTCCATGCTACCTCCCTACCAATTTTCAGCCTAATCGTTTTAGCCGTTCTTGAGTTAAAATAGTGTAACTAACACCACTTTTTTTATATATAGATATCAAAACACTACACAACGGATTTTGATGCGGTTTTTTAATAGATAAAATGAATTAAGAGAAAGTTTTATATGAATAAGACTTGGAAGTTTGTCAGCCCGTGCAAAACTGGGACGGGTTGCCAGTTGGAAATGAAACTAAGTTGAAGGCACATCTAATTTTTATGTTTTTTATATACATACATTTTCTAAACAAGTGGTTTACATACTCGTAATATAGATAAGAAATATACCTTTCTTATATCTTTTTGACGTAAGGGCGGCGTGTTTTTTCAGTGTATTAAAACATCGATGATAACTCTATAAAGTTTTTATTCATAATATTTTCTTCCTTCGATGTTTGTCTTGAAAACAGGGGCCTATTTCGACACCGCGATTCACGTGCATATAAAAAGTAAGTCGATAGCTTACTGACGGAATTTATACTTTTAGATATTCCAAATATGTTGTTTATCCAGTATATCTGGATCCCTGAATATTCCCTTTGCTAGAGCAATCGGTGGAAAATTCTGACGTATGACGTGTCATGAACCGTTGGTTCGGCATACGGAATATTATAACGTACTCTATAAATTCAAACCACGGATGAAAATAACCGTAGTAGTCTCTGGGTTGTTTTCACATAATAGGACCATTTTCTTTTGTTTTTGTTGCGTACGTCTCGTTATGGCTGGAGTACAATGAAAACAAAAGGCGGTATCTTATTTCGGCTTTGCACGACTCGGTAAGATGCAGTAATGCTTATACGAAATACCTAAATAAAGCATGAAATAAATAAAGCATAATATTTTGTTAGACCGGGAGCAAATATGGATCAAATAAGAAGGAGAAATCGGATTTCATATTGGTAAGAAATGAACGTCGCTTAAAGTAATTTTACACACGTATCCCTGAAGAAGGCAGAGGTGCAACCAAGGTACCCAGGACTAGGCGATTGTGTTTGTCCCATAATGAACTAGATTGCAAACCTATCACCAACCTGGGACTCTTCTCATTTCATGCAGCTTTGTTTTTATTAGAAAACTAGGTGTTACCTGCGGCTTAGCTCGCGTGGTAGTTAATATATTTACTGATTATAGGCAGTTGAAAATTTCCAGAAATACGTATCAACTCATTTTTAATAACTAGCAAAAGATAAGGTTTTATGTTTCTAACTAAAAAAAAACGCTCTTCCATACAAACTTTCAAACCCTATTCCATCCCCTTAGGGGTAGAATTTTCGAAATTTTGTCCTTAGTGAGTCTCTACTCAATAAAAGAACCCTACATACCAAGTTTTATGTCTAACTCTAACAGATTTTGTTCGGCGATGATGGATCAGTTAGTCAGGACAAAGTTTTCTGTAAGTATAGATTTAAAGAAACATATTTTTTTTGGTTGCCTGACCCGATCGGACAAGCAATCTCAAACATCAGAAAATTGGCAAAAACACATTTACTCCAATGTTGTTGTGAGTTAATTACATATATTCAAACCCATATCTCGATAGTATTATACAGAGGTGCAACCAGGGACTTATAACTAGTCAAATATACTAAATCCCACAATGTGCTCAGTAGCAAACTTGTCGCCAAAATTAGAAAGCGTTATTTTTTATTAGAAAATTGAAAAAAATCATATTTTACTTTTGTTGCTCTACCAGGTTATCATCGCCAATAAAGGACCACTAGATCCCAGAGGTAGAGAGTAGGAGCCATAGTTAGTAAGTGTGTTATAAAATCGTCACCATTTCTCTCTAGGCTGAAGAATGAAAGTCACTAGCATTGAGTAAAATTAAGAGATTGAAGTTGAATTGAAGTTCTACCAACTTATTCAAAAACGGAAATGAATTACAATTTCGTGATTAGTCAGATCAGCTTTCAGCTCCTGAAATGTGAGCACTGAAAAAAGAACTTCCCGCAACTATATTTCTTATTACGTTTTTATTATTATTGCTTTTTTTTCTAACTAAAATCCTCGATCAAAAGTAATAAAAGTTACACTAGAGACGCTACTTACTTAACAAATTTGTTGGTCGCACTATCACAAATATTTAATACTAAATCATAGACATAACTGTCAATATTTGACTAGTAAAGTGCGATAGTCTAAAGGCATTCCATCCAGTCCAGTTTGCAGAATGGTCGTTGGAAACGGTTGGAATTTAGTTCTATTCAGTTACTATTTCCTCTCTAGCCTTTGGCATCTGTTTTGTGATATGTGACAATGATATTGGAAAATCACGGACAATTTCATTTGTATGATTAAACATGATTACGAGTCACTTAGTAATTTAGTAGAGGTGTAGAATATTTTATTATTTATTAATGTAGATAGTAAGATTAAATAGCAATAGTAGTAGAATTCAGTGATTAGTATTAATTACACTTTTTTCAGTTTTTCTTTTCCATAACTAAGTGCTTGTAATTTTCGAGTTCTGGTTTAGTAGGCAATATTAGGATCGAAGCCACAATGGATCATCATTTTATTTATTGAGTATAATGCATAATTACATTCTTAGCTTTTGCACAAAAAAATCTTAAAGCTCCAAACAGTACCTACCTGCTCTTTAAATTCTGCTGTCTATTTAAAATAAAAATAAAAAATAAAATTTTAGGAAATAAATGATACTTATTTTATTTAACATAAAATATGGCCTATAAAATTGCGTTTTATTGTGTTATTATTAACGACAACATACACGGTTAATAAGGACAGTTATTAAAATTGAAGTAATGTATTATAATGCAACTTTAGTTTCGCGTTGCCCGCGGAACATTTTTTCCAGATAAAAACTATTCTATGTGTTAATCTAAGTTACTCTCTATATGTGTGTCAACTTTCGTGAAAATCGGTTAAGCAGTGTTTGCGTGAAGGAATAACAAACAAACAAACATAGAAACTTTCGCATTTATAATATTAGTCGGATTGGATTGAATGTAAGGGTTTTGGTTGATGATGCAGCGCGGGAACAAGCGAATGAAACTGTATATTTTGGTAGTGCTTTTTTCAGTTATGTAAGATGCAACAAAAATGTAAAAAGGAGAATGTGTAAAAGGAGCGCTGGGTAAGCTACTGCAAAGGGAGGTTTTGTGTCAAGGTGCTAAACTGGCTTTGCGTAATTCTGTGTTTCCTAACATTGGTTTATGGATGCAAGAGTATGTCAAAAAAAGCAAGCGAGTAGGATGGAAATGAATGAAATGAGAGCGCTACGTAAAAACTGTGGCGCATAAATCGCTGACTGCATTCGTAACAGCCACATCCGAGAAATAGTGGGATTGAAAGAAAGTGTTGGTGATAAAATGAGAAAGAGCATGCCCTGCTGATTTGATCATGTAGAAAAAAATTACATATTTAAGATACGCAAAGCAGATGTGCAAATGCGAATGTGGATGGATGTAAATATCCGGCGAGACCCAGGTTGACATTCAACGATCAAAACGCTCAGGTTTTTTCCGAGGGTGGTGTCAAGAGTCTCCGAAACCGGCGTGTTTGTATATTATAAAGAAATATGCAGGAAGCAAAAATCATTACATTTGGCACTTGGCGTAAAGATATTCATGCATGTACTGCGTTAATAATAAACTATATAAAAGTATCTTCATGCCCATATCCCCGAAGAGGTAGGCAGAGGTACAACCAAGGCACCCACGACTAGCCGAAGATACTAAGTCCCACAATGTCTACCTATGGCCTATCGCCAACCGGGCACAATTCCAATCCCGACCAACATTTTTTTTTTATTAGAAAATTGGAAAATGGAGATATAAAATGAAAGATTTTTCATCACTGTTTAACTGTAGACAAATTAAATATCGAAAGTATTTACATATTTACGTACTTTGTTAGTATTATATCCTCTTATTATGTCGATTCCTTGGTCACCCTACCATTAGAGAACTTGCTAAAATACAGCTGAACTAGTTACCTATTGGGTTTCTGTATAAACTTATCCGACGAACTTTATCTAATAATTTATCGCAGTTTTTTATTGTATATTGAAACTAAAGACCGCATTTGGATTTGATAGATGGTCGAGTTTTGCAATAACTTATCCGGATTAGCACCACCTTCCATATTTCTATTTATAATAATTACATATCATATTTTTTGTGGTTCTAAATACTGTAAGACCAACGTTGGTTTTTTTGGCAGAAAAATCTTGGAAACTTTTCCGGATTGACACTACCTTACATTTTTCTATTGTCATAGTATCAATCACATCTGTGGTCTAGTGGTCCGGTGTTAAACTTGGCTTCACGAGGTCCCAGGTTCGATGCCAGGTCAGATAAAAAAATATGTTTACTCAATTTTCTATTAAAAACAACGTTGTCCGGGATTGGATATGTGACCATTTAGCGATAGGCTATCCAGATATCACAGAGTGAGACTTACGAGTACACTCAGTGACGTCAGTTATCTTTTACGTCAGTCATTAATTCGACATTTTATATGCAAAATCTTAACTTAATGACATATTAAATGTTAATAGACATCTCTGAGTGATGCCGTTGGTGTCTTCGTCTATTCATGAGTACTTATTTGTAACTCTGCATACACCTACTGGGATATGGGTCTAATGATCCTACTGTTTTGCTCACCATAAGAGGGTAGTTTTTCAGCCTATATAAAGTCAGTAACCAATGTCCTTTCTAACCTAAATAAGGACTGCTTCGTTGGTCGAGTAAGCTAGCTAAAATAATATTATTTCAATAACACAATGTGTCAACGAAAAATAAGTCCTTGTTACATGCATTTGATATTATTGCAGTTTTAAAACCATACTGTCTCAAGATATCATAATACAAGTTTAGCTTAATAGATAAATCATTACTTACTCTGGATATCGAGGCAAATACACAATATAGCTATCGGGCACTAAAACATCAAATTAAAACTTGCTCGTTCACGCAAAACTGCAACAAAAAAATGAAAAGTTGGGTGGTCCACACCACCGCCCTCTATCCCCTTCATATCTCTGCACTCGCCACCGTTAATCCTTATATTTTATGAATGCAATTTGTACTTAATTTCTGCAAAAGAATATACATTTTAACACTCTACAAATAAACTAGAAATTCCAATACGCAATCGTGTGGATACGTCTCGAAATATTTCTCAAAACAGCAGACATCGAAGGGAGTGGGTTTACCTAAAAACGTGGAAACACTGATGAATGTTCCCCATTAGATGTTATTTATTTAGAATGTGGCCGAAAAGGGACTGGTAAAGTTTACATAAAGTTTACTTAGGACTGTATAAGGTTAAACTGAACGCGTTTCAGCGAGTTAGATAAATGGACGGTAGTTACAGGGGTCCAGTTTTTTGGATACTTTATTGTGGTGTTTTGTCAAGTGAAAATGGTTCATAGTTTTTTATAACAGCTCATAGCAAATGGTTTTGACAGTATCTGGTCTAACCGGCCCGTAATGTTGTTGTAATGCACAACATAAAAACATTTTTGTAGGAGGCTATATGTTAGACACCTACATTTTGTGGGTATGTTAATCGATTTCTCCGTTACTTCTGAAGCGATTTTTAAAAAATATTTTATCATTTGAAAGAACGAACTTGACAAGCCGTAAACTCGTGGTAAATACCTGGCCTTTATGCTAACCCTTTCGCATAAGTGTACCGGAAACCTACCAAACCGTAATATGAAAATATCGAGCACTGACGGTATGATGTTAATCCAAGTCAACTAACACGGCTACCCCGAGGTCTTCTACCATTTGACTGTTTGCCTGCAAAAGATATCTAATAAACAAATTGCCAAATTAATCGAACAGTAGGTGGTGGGTAATCTCGTTCCTATACTTCCATTAACTCCATTTTAGACACAGTTTATTAATTTCACTTGTTTTTTATATAGCAGTTTTTTTATCTTTTAGCCAACCAGTTTCCCTGTTTAAGCATCATCAATAAACAACTGAAGTTTTGTTTAAAATAAAGTATAGCTCTGATGACGCTTAAATAAAAAACTTGTAGGCTACAATATAAAAATAAAAAATATGTTATGACAAGTACAAGTGAAATGATTAAATTTTGTCATTCCTATACCACCAGATCTACTGACAGTAAGGGATGACAACCAGCCATTGCACTGAATAAAAAATTAACTATTTTTAGCATTTCAAAAACAACTAAACTTCGGTTATTAGGAATTGAATTTTGTCTATAAAAAGAAAGTTGTGTGTAATGAGCCCAATACTTATTAAGCTAATTCCAGTTTTGTAATTAGTACCATAATTTTTATTGAAGACTAAAATCAAGTAATCAAATTAGCTCTAATATTGAACGGTCTAAGGATGGAAACACATAACCGCGTTGCGACACCGTGCTGCTAGAATCGGCAGTGACGTTTGTATCAGCGCGTAACTATTTATTTATTTAAAACAGAGTAAAATTATTTTAATAACAAATAAATAATAAGTTTCTCAGGATGTTCCATGGCAGAGACACGTCAATGACGCCGCAATGCCGCAACGTAAACCAACGATTTTAGCAGCGCGGCGCCGCAACGCGGCTATGTGTTTTGGCCATAAGAACTGTTAGACTGAAGACTTAACTATTAAACTACTGTTTTTAGGATGACTGACATTTAGAAAAAACTGTGGCTAAATAATTTGATTTCTTTTCAGCGTAGAAACATAAATTAGAAACAAAATATATTTTATGATTTTCACACATGTTCGTGTATTTTTTTATTAATTCAAAATATTGGGTAAAATTATTAAACTCTGAGTTAGCTTATAATGTAGAGTGTTATTCGCGTATTAATAGTTAACTCAAAGTTAAGTAACCCAGGAGCGAGCTAGCGGTCCTAATGCGTTACTAAGTATAAAATACTAACTTCCTTGACTTTTCCTCCATATAAACTTTATCTGTGTCCGATTTCATATTTCTCCGTTAAAGTAATTTTCATGAAAAGGCTACAAAGTTTTCTCTTCACGTTTTAATACTTATAACAATTGTTTTCCGCAGCTTCGCGCTCGAAATACTGTTATTTATTTAGCTCTCCCAATATCCCTGTTGAGATATAAATATCTAAAGGTAAGTCGTCGCCTCTGTGGTCTAGCGGCCCGGCGTTAAACTTGACTTCTTGAAGTCTTGAGTTTGATGCTCAGGTCTGGCAACAAAGAAAAATGTTGTACCTCTTCTACTAAGATAATTATTTATCTAATGAAAAAGGTCTCAATCACGAACAAGAAAAACATAAAGTTCAAAAGTTTTTTATTTTTTTTATTTAACCTTTATCGCATGTACAAAAAATATATTGACAAATATCAAACAGAGATCGAGTACTCATATGTGTGCTTATCTCTTTTAAAGTCTTACCTCCAAGCAAAGCCCGTAAGCGACAGGTGTTGTAATTTTATATAAAAAAGCTAACAAGAAACACTTAAGTTTCATACTAAAATTTGTCCCAAAAACGAGTATTAATAAGCTTTTTCTGCCTCTGCTTTTAGATAGAAGTACTTTGATAGATGTTTATTAATACGACTGTAAAAGTACAGTAGTATTGTTTAAATTATGAACTTCGGCTATATTCGTCAAGCTTCGGAAATCCAAACATATATTAAAGATATCTATATATAGTTGTTATCACACAAATTTAGATTAGGTCAGGCTATTTAAAAATAAAAAAATAAAGTATAAAAAGTGTAAAGCCGAAGCGCATAATTTAAATAGTAGTACTGTACATTGATTTATTAGTAGTCTTTAAAAAATATTGGTAGTTAATGTACTTCAGCACGTAATAAGTGCTAGAACCAGCAATGTAAGTGAAATCGTGAATCGAAGTTAGTGTAATAATATGGATAATAGTTTTGAAAGATAAAAAGACATCAGAAATATGATGAGTAATCCCGTGATACACTTTGCACTCAGTACGGTGGTATAGGCAGAAATGTATGATATTATGTCGTATTCACGTCTAATGTATACTATTTTTAATACATCTACCTATCAACTCGCATTATGGACGAGCGAGCAAGTACAGTTTGCAAAACAATCTTTAAATCAATTTATTAAATAATCACTAAAATAGAAAAGGATCTACCTATTATTAACTGTGTGGTCTTGCATCCAAATGTTGGACTTAACTCCATGAGGTCCCGGGTTCGAATCCCAGGTCGGGCAATAAAAAGAAAATCTGTTATTTTCAACTTTCTACTAAAAAAATATTGTTCGGGATTGGATATGTGCCTAGTTGACGATAGACTTGCAACCTATCACATTATGGGACTTAGTGTCTTCGTCTAGTCGTGGGTGCTCTGGTTGTGCCTCTGCCTAATACTTCAGGGATATGGATGTGAAGATACTTACTTACTTACTTATTAAATAAAATACTGATTTTTAGGTTGTGAAATATATGACAATTGTTTTTTTGAGGAACACTATAGGAATTTTGCATCAAAATCACGTATGTTTGTGAAAAACAATTGGATCTAACCCCAAAATAATCAAACGATATGTTTGTGTTGTTAGTGTTAGTTCACACTAATACCTACAACGATACAAATAGATAGAAACACAAACAGATTCATGAATAAATTTAATAAACTCCCCTAAACAGAAACAATGACATCTATGTGCATGTATGTTTTATCTCAAGATATTTTTACTTTAGCGCTTGCCCTGTGTAGTAATACTCACGTTAACTGTAAAGAAAGGAATTTAAAATTTTGCCACGGGAATTGATTCCTCAGTAGCTCAAATGGTTAGAGCAGTCGGCTTGAGACGAAAGGTTTCAGGTTCAAATCCTGTCTGGGGCGAATTTTTTCTTTCTTTAAAATTTATATTTTATCTGTTCCAAATATATTTTTAGATTTCTAACTTCCAAATATATTCTTACATAATCACTTAACTATTTAAGTGTTATGAAGATCTCTATATGAAGACCTGTGTAAAATTCAATGCTAGTTATGGTTTATGTACTTACTATGTACTACAAAATACTATTTTGATGTGACGGTATTATTTAAATTGACAAAAATGATGTAACTATAACTAAGTTGTTAAGCTTAAATTTTTGTGTTGTGTTTGATTTAGGAAATGTTTAAAACTAATTATACACTAAGTTAAGAGATATATAATTTCGGGTAAGCTTAGGTGTCCTGATTGTACCTATGCCTACCTCTTCAGCTAAGGATAAGAATGTGAAGATATTTTGACAATAGTTAAGGCAATGGTACCAATTTAGAATAGCCATTGCAGGACATTACTTTAGTATCAGTTTGACTGGCTGTTACTAGAAGTATGAATACACTGACCCAGTAATCTAATATCCGCTATAAATTGTACAAATATTTTTGAAGCGGATTGTAGGTACGTTTGTGTAAAATTTTCCCAAGCTTTTGGCGATTTCGAAAACCAACTAAAAATTTTCATATTTTCTTAGGTAATTAGTGTGTTTCCTTAGGTAATAATTGCGTTATAATAAATGAAATTATTCGGTCCATCAGATCATTTAATTTATAGATATTAAGATAATCGTGTTTAATTGTAGCCAATAACTCAGAAGTGCTTTTAAATATTATAGTTTCAAAAAACATATTTTTTTGCTGTCGGTACCCATTTCTCCGTCCCTAGCAAATGTTGTGGTGAATTTCATATTTTTGTAAGTATCTACCTACATCATCTGTTTATTCTACATGTGTTTTGGTTCACATGAATTTTTTTGATTTTTTATGCTTTGATGGGCTTACTGCGGCATAGAGTTTCAAGAGCCCTTATTTACATATGAAATATTTTGTAAGAGCACTTCGTCGAATTTATTTACTAATGTTATCGTATAAAACTAAGTGAAATAATTTTAATATTGCCCATTTAATACACGTACAAAGTCAATAAGTTATTTTGAAAAATGACCCCAAAATACCCTGGATTTACTATTATCCCGAATGTCATTTCACCCCTTCACAAAACCTGCTTCTGAAACGAACGGATTGCCGCGTACATTGTCTAAACAATTCTTAAGTAATCAATGGTATTGTTGGAAAGTCTTATGTTAATAAAAAACATTTAAATTTAAACCCTAGCACTTGACTATACGAGTCAAATTAGAGAGCAGTATTTTAACTTTTCTTTTAAAATTTCATATTCGTATATAGCTAAAGATTACAAGCGACTTCATGAGTTATTCAAAATTAGACTTTATTGAAACCTTTTATATATCACTTTACTAAAATCGATATTACTTTAAAATATCTCTTAAAACAAAGATTTAGTTCTTATTTCGAATGATCCTAAGCTACATTTTGTGATATTGACAAATAAATCGTATCCTTCATGTACGTAGAGTTCTATTTAGGATGATATGTAAATATGATTTCGCGACGCTTTTAGAAAATCGGTTGTCGAGTCTCGGTCCATAACAAAACACATAAATTAAGTGCTCAATAATAAATGGAAATGTCCCTTGCAGAGGACAGGGCATTAGGGCGGGATTATGAGGACTGTGTCCCTTTGCATTGTCGCTTTCGGGCGGCCGATAGTTTAAAATGTAGACTGAGTTATTTCGAGATCATTAGATATTGGATGTAATTTTGTTGCGCACGCATTAAAGTAATTATAAGTTATCGCTATCTTCTTTTAACTATGGTAATAGAAATAGACAAATTCGTTTAGTTTTGTCAGGCTAGTTTAGACATTTCTATATTTTTGATATATTCCTGAACAGTCCAGACTAATCTGATACATCTAAAATGTTCCATGTCTTTATTTTTTGTTTCATTGGAAAAAGATAGCTAACACGTATAATAAGTAAAGTTGGTACTCAGCTACCACCATAGTCTACCATCTAAACTGCTGATCTCTTCTGACTTGCATTTAAAAATAAAGTTATTTACCTATTAACTATTTAATGACCTAAGAAGATATTGTATTTTATGTTGTATAATTAATACTAATTCGATCCAAATTTAATTACTAGATATTTGAAGTTTTAGATAATTCTAATTAGTGTCTTCGAATTCTGTAAATATTTGCTAAAAATAACAAAAGCGCTATTACTATTTTTTTTTGAGTTTGGGAGACTAACAAGAAGATAGGATTCCTGATTGTAATAAGTATGTTACCTTTAGACCCTTAAGGCGGGGATGTGCTGCATAATATGCTATGTTTAGTTCGTATAAAAATTCAATTTATTTCGATAAACGTTCTAAATTAATAACGACTCCAAACACGATACTTACAACTTTACATGATTATAAAAATACGAAAATAGTGCTGTTTAAAGTATTACACTTTATTAGGTTTATTTGGAATTTATCAAAACTAAAATTATCAATAAAATAGAGAAGAGTAGGTAATGACAATTTAAAGAAAATGCACTTACTACTTTTTGAAATATTTCTTTCTATTTTATTTAATACCACATTATGTAATAATTTATAACAATATCGGCGAGTGGTGAGTGACGTAGCCAATGTTAATTACCAAATTGCCAATAGCACTCGAATATCCTCTATATTTTAGCCCTAAGCTCTTTGCGTTGACCGACTAACCCAGTCTTTAAAACTGAACTACGACGCTGAGGCACAACCACGGCTCCCGGCACCCACGACTAGCCGAAACCACGTAGTCCAACAATGTGATAGGTGGCAAGCCTATCGCCAACTGTGCCACATATCCGATCCTGGCAAAGTTATTTTTATTAGAAAATTGCAAAATATACATTTTCCAACATTTTTGGTTGTCCAACCAGAGGATCGAACCCGGGACCTCAAGAAGTCAAGCCCGACGCCGGACTGTTGGACCACAGAGGCGATACATAATTAAATGAACTCTACCAGCAAGTTTTTGTCACTATATTAGCTACAAACAAACCGACGCTTTTTAGGAGCTGCTTAGTAGGAAAGTAGTTAAAGAAAATTCATCCCAAAAATATTATTAGAGAGGGCAAATTTCTAAAAAAATAAGAATCAGTTTAAAAGTTAGTTTAAAAAATATAACTGTAATGTATAAATATAAAGGTCCGTTTTTTATTTCGTTGAATCACTGTACCTTTCAAATACAAAAATGCTTAAGTATACATTAAAATCAGTCACAAAACAAGTTTACAAACAGCATCCACAAACAGTTTCATCCTATTATCAAAGTCAATAAAAAGCACGTGACAAAAAATGACCAAAAGATCAACAACATTTAGGGAGATAAAATGATATCCCTTGTAAATTTGTGGCCAGTAAATGGTCAAATATATCAACCGTGTCAAACTTCTTTTATATACCAAGTACCTGTCTTCACTTAACAAAAGATAAACCTTTATTCGGATATTCAACATCCGAGGTCCATCTATGCGCTATGGGTATTTTTCGTCACATAAAACCTGTCTATCGCGTGGATATTTGATTTGAATAGGGCTATAAAGACCCTGTCGCGTGGCTAGGGTTAAAACCGGTTGGACATTGGTCAGTTTTACCCCAACTAGTTGGCTGTAGTGCGACGATCGCTATTGGTCACCTTATTATTTAATAATAAGTCAGTTTATTATTTGCCAGGTGCTAATTCGTTTGTAAATTCTGTTTTTGGGAAAGATAATAATAGTTTTAGATTTAAAAAATATTCATGATACATATAATCAATATACCCATATATTTTAAAACTTTATCCCCTTAATCATTGTGTAAATAAAAAAATATTCGAATGTTTTATTTAAAAGATTAACATCATTATTTTTACAAATAGACTTTTTATATGAGAAAAAGTCACCAAATCTTCTTTGTTTTAGTTTTATTTTGATTATTAGCTATCGGAAATTGGACAATAGCGAGCACAGACGTTATAACAGTTGGAGACGGTAAAGCTGTAGGTATTGGTGTGGAATAATACTTATTCTATCTATATCACAAGACACTCGCGGGTGATGAAGTCGTCACATCCCTCCTGTAACGTAAAAAAATGTAATAGTACCTTCAAATGTAAATGATTGTGAAAATATATTTTGGTGTTATTGGGCACTGTTCTGACCATAGGAAAGCCAATTTCTTTCTTATATTGAATTATATTCTTGGCACATGGTGAAAGTCCATTTTGTAATAGTTAATATATGAATACACTAGCACTGTTTCACTTAATCTTCTAAATTGAAAAAAATGGTCAATGGTTGATGAGCTAAAAGCAAGTAAATTAAATATTACAACTAGCTTTTATACAAATAGCATTGATTTGTTTCGTTACCGAAATAACGACTAAAACATATTAATAGTATTTTTTTTTGTAAACATTCAGTAATAATAGTTTATGGAAAACTATCGACATGAAAATTAGAAAAATCCCATTTTTGCAATTATTGTCTAATTATTGCTTTTTGTATTTGTTTTTCCCCTTCTTGGTTTTTCGCCGTATAGGTCTGGGCCCCTATGCAGAATAGACCATCTGCCTTTCTACCAGGCAGCTCGTATAAGGCGAGCATATGCTTTCCGTCTCTAACACCGTGATATCTTACTAGGTGGTACCAATCCTCATCCGCATTGGTACCATTGGTACCAACTTATTCCTGCCGCCATAACGTCAATTCATGTTGACGTGTTCCGGTTCGGAGGGTAATGTAGCCGGTAAACTTAATTTTGCTCTAGGCCTAAGATCCCGGCCTCAGTTTGACAACGCACCATTACCTTCGGTGTCTCTAGGCGGCGTAAATTTCTTACTATAAGGAAATTCTTCTGCTTGTTTGCCTTCCATTATCATAATAAAATAGTTTAAGGACTTCCATATATTTAAATCTCGCTAACATCTCCCCCTATTGGCGTAAAAGGGTGCCGTACGTGTGTCTGACACGCTAAATCTGTTTGAAATTTAATATGTTGCGAGGATGCATTGAAATATGCATGAAAGCACTTTTAAATATTGAGAATCGAACTCTACTATTCAATAAATACTCAACAAGTTATTGCCTACCTGCTCACAAACTAATGGCTTCCTGCGATTTTACACGCAAATTGTCACTTTTGCAGAATAGACCATCTTCCTGCCAGCCAGCTTGTAAAAGGCGAGCATAGGCTTACCGTCATTAACATCGTAACATCTGACAAGCTGGTAGATTCTCGCAACGATTCACCCGGATTGGTAGCACCGCCTTACCCATTACTGCCACTATAATGTCAGCGCTTGCCGTTAATGTTTTCCGGTTCGGAAGGTAAGGTAGCCGGTAAACTTACTTTTGCTCGAAGCCTAACATCCCGGCCTTAGGTTGGCAATGCACCATTTCCATTTTTGGTGTCTCTAGGCGGCGTGAATTTCTTACCATCAGGAAACCCGTTTGCTTGTTTGCCTTCCATTATCATAAAAAAATGAAGTACCAGCCTAATTAATAACTGTTCTTATTATTCTATTCAGTAATTAGTAAAACCATTAATTTATTTATGTATAAAGGCACTGCGGTGCCATAGATATAAATTGGTGAAAAACGGGTTTTGCTTTTTTTGTAGACTTTGGGATTACTTGCATACAATCAGATAATTCGCTTGCTTGATTGCTTTTTCTTTCATAAAACAATGTAATTTCAAAAACTACTTTGGCAAGTTCCTAGGCTTTTCTGCTACGGTATACCAGGCAGAGATTTTCGCAATACTGACATGCGCACAAGAAAACCTCAACCGCTGCTATGTTCACAAGCATATTGTGATTCTATTAGATAGTCAGTCTGCTCTAAAGGCGCTGCAATCTATAGAATTTAACTCTAAGCTTACTGAACAGGGCGCCCAAGTCCTACATAAGCTAGGCGAAAACAACAAAGTAACGCTTGCGTGGGTTCCCGGACACACTGGGATAAAAAAAAATGAGGTTGCAGACGTGCTGGCTTGGAAGAGATCAGAGGAACTCTCTGTAGGACCAGAGCCAATATGCGGAGTTGCTAGAAGCACTTCAAGGAGCTTGCTCAATAAATGGACTCAACAAGAAAGTCTATCAATTTGGCAAAAAACCACGGGCCAAGAGCATGCAAAGGCACTCGTGGCATGGTTTGACGCCAAATTTTCTTCGATTGCTATCAGTATGCATCGGAAAGAGCTCAGGATCTTGGTTCGAGCTATAACAGGTCACTGCGGGCTAAACGAACACCTAAGCTGGATGAGCCTTGCAGAGACATCTGACTGCAGGTCTTGCCTTGAAGCAAAAGAGACGGCAATACCCGTCCTCTGCGACTGTTCCGCTTTCATTTAGACTAGTAGTAAGCATCTGGGGGGGCATTTAATAAATCCCCAAGATCTTAAGCTGATCAATCCCAAGAGCATTATACAGTTCTTAGAAACTGTCGGCCTTGCGGTATTGATCTAAGCTTAAAGAGTAAGAGTTGTGATCGCAATAGATCTAGTTAGGTCGCAGTGATCCTCGGGGTAGGTTTTATACTAACTCTTAATAATAATAATGGTAAGTTCCATCTCTAAATCGATTGGCTAGCGTACACGCCTTACTAAACAAATTAACCACGAGGCTCGGGTTCGAACCTCGACGGTAACAGGCATTTGTGTGATGAACATTTCGATGTCTATATTTTTATGTATTAGTATCGTTGACTAACACCCATTACACAAGCATATAAATTGCTTACTTTAAGATTCAATTTGTGTAACTTATTCAGGGATATTTATTATTTATTATTATTATAGCATACATCATTTTATAAAGGATTGTTATTTGTCTCATCTAAAAAAAAACCGTTAAAATGTATTAAGTTACATCTGTTTTAAAAAAACATGACATGGAAAAATACATACCTTTGACAACACGTAATTATTTATAAAAATATGATACCGAAATAATCAAGGCATTTTTTTGTGGTGAACCTTACATTAGATATATTAAGTACATATAAAGAAGGTTTTACAAAAACACATTGAGCTCTTCAGTAAATTACAATTCGAAGGGTCGTTTTGGGAAAACAAAAAACATTCATATCAATGGCGGGCGAGTTCTAAATTTACTAGTCATTGACAGGCCGTAAAGAGGCGAAGGCTGTCTCTGGAGGCTCGTTGAGCTATGTATTGTATGTTCTACAGTAGATAAAAAGTTGGGGTAAGTTAGAACATATGGTGAATGGAGTACCTTCAAAACTATGGGCTTTTTAAGCGAATTAACATTTATATCTACTCAAGACCTTTTTATTCTGAACTATTAAACCGACTTTAGTGAAATTTGAGATATGTAGACAGATACCAAAGGAGGTTTTTGACTAACGGATACGACTATGCACAACTCAATTTCTAAATCGATTTTAATGAAATTTGAAATTATGATGTTTGTGGAAACAGTTACTAACGGCAGTATTATCTACAGATACGACTACGGTACTCCTGGTATTATAGGTCATGGGCATTTGACGGTAAACGATTATTATCAGACAAAAGTGGGTCTCTTTGTCTCCTCGCCTTTAAAAAGAACCTAATAGCAAATACACTTTCTTTTTTAAATTAAAATATCATTTTATTATCTACCATTTTTTTCTGATAAACTAGTCTGAACTTTTTCTTGCTTTTTTGAGTTTTTTCGCAGTGTCAAAACCATTTAAGTTATCAGGATATATTATGTGACATCTTCTTAAAATTTCGACTATCTGGTATCAATATCATTGGTACATATGACACAGTTGTTCTTTACGTTGAAACTAGGAAACGCTTTCCATTTTTACCTCCTCATTTCGCAAGGTATTCCACATTTCGAATACTGAGTCTATAGTAGGAGTTTTGGCGCCATCGTGAATGAAGATGGTCGTAATTTTTTCATAGTTATTGAATTTCGTGTTTATATTTAGTGAAATTAGTTAATTTAGGTGGGAGTTGGATTAATTTTGTTCAGTGAAAGTGCACAAATGAAGTAATCATGAAGAAATTAGTATATCGTGTATTTCCTCGCTGCCGCCAAATCTCAATAGATGAGCTTGAGTAACGAAGCCACCGTTTTACTCAAGACCCAGACATGACTTACTGACGACTTATGACTGATGACTAATTATAAGAGATTAAAATTGATATAAAATTTGATACAAATTTCTACTTGACTAATGGCAAAATACTAACGTAAAGGCCAATACCTAAAGACAGAAAGAGTCTAAAGTACTCTATAGGCACACCTATACACCATGTTTTGTTAGCCTTTTACATTAGTCCTGTACTGAAAAACATAATAAAATCATATACACTTAGAGTACAATCTATACTAATTACTAATATTACAATGAGGAACGATTTGATTGTTTGT
>NJDC01001153.1:0-23547 GCA_002245475.1 Calephelis virginiensis
ATTGGGAACCACGTCGCGATTTTATAATTCTTATTTCAAAAGATAGCCAATGGTTCTGAAATGGTCCCTCATCTCATAAGTTTGACGTCTCTGTCTGTCTGTGGCATCATAACTCCTGATCGGATGCTATGATTTCAATTTAGTTTGTCTCTGTGGTTTAGCGGCTCAGGTGTTGGACTTGACTGCATGAGGTCCCGGGTTCGAATCCCGGGTCGGGCAACAAAAATAAAATTTGGGTTTTCCAATTTTGTAATAAAAAAAAATGTCCGGGATTGAATATGTGCCCGATTGGCGATAGGCTTGCCACTTATCACATTGTGGGACTTAGTGTCTTGAGCTAGTCGTGGGTGCTCTGGTTGTGCCTGTGCCTACCTCTTCGGGAATATGGGCGTGAGGATACTTTTTTTTGTCTTAAAGGTAACTTATGTGCGAGTGTTTTTGGATAGGTTTGATGGAAATCGATTGAGCAGTTTAAAAGTTGTGTGGGGTGAAAGTGGGGGGATTAACCGAGTTTTTTACCGTTTAAAGGAAAATTAAGTTCTTGTGTCGGGTTTTTTTTTTTAATTTTTAATCTAATAGTTATATTATGATCCGACTAGTAGTTTTTGAGTATTTTAGTCATACATATTTTTTGTTTATCGTCGACATAAACAACCACCTCGGAATCATGGCCTATCTTTCTAAAAAAGAACCACCAAAATCGGTTAGCTTTTGCCGCAATTATTTCGTAACAAAAATACAAAAAACATACAGTTGAACAGAGAAGCTCTTCCTTTTTGGAGTCGTTGAAAAATGTTAATTGATTTGTATATAATATACTAGCTGCTACCTGCGGCTTCGCCCGCGTTTTCACAGAAACCCGGTGTGCGATCGGGATTAAAAATAGCCTATATGTTAATCCAGGTCACAATCTATCTGTCTTCCAAATTTCAGACAAATCCGTTCAGCCATTCGAGCGTGAAAGAGTAACAAACATCCATACATCCATACTTACAAACTTTCGCATTTATAATATTAATAGGATCGAGCTGTTATTGTAAATGTACCATTGAACTAAATAACATAGAAAGGCTAGTGACTAATAACACGAAAAGTCACTATAAAATGACCTTAGAATGGATTTTAAATCATAAAACTATCACACAAATTATTGCTATAATGATTATGGATGACACATCTGAGTGATTAATGTACCTACTCAGAAAGGCTTAAATTTATACAACTTTGGTTAAGACTTCGCATGCATCATCATTCAAGTGAAAATGTCTCCAACTCTTCACCAATTATAAGACTTCGAACCCGAAGACAGCACTTTGCGTTCGAAGTTTTAGAATTGGTTTTAAAAGTTTTAAAGCTACATTACTCGAGTTCCTTATCCATCCACTGCCTTATTTATTCCTGACGCTATGATATTGTCATGTTCCGATTTGGAGGGTAGGGTAGCCGGTAGCCATAGTATAGCGACGCACTTCAAACATCTATGGACTCTTAGGTATACCATCAGGAGATGGTAAGAGACAAAAGAAAGAAAGAAGAATACAGTGTAATCGTCCAATGTCGTATCATATAAAAATAATTATAATGTAGGCATACTATTGCATCCAAAGTGTAATAAATATGTAAGAAGGCAGGCAGGCATGTCCATACTGCTATACAGATGCTTTACTCTGCCAACCTCGCACGAGACTTAACGTGAATATGTGTGGGAATTGTAATGTAACTAACTAAAGACCTTATCCCCCAGAGGTAGGCAGAGGCATAACCAGGGTACTCGAACCCGTGACATTAATAAGTCAAATCCGACGCCTAACCGCTAGACCACAGAGGCGATATTGTAACTATACCTAGATTTAAATGTTTTTAAGATACCAAACAGCAATTGTAAAGACACAAAAGAAAAAAATAGGTCTTGCATATAAAAAATGCGTTTCGATGGTAAATTATGGCGGATAATCAAATTATCACCATTAGATGATGTAACTAACAAACTAGTTTTATCATCAGACACAAATAGAAATCTAATCGAGGACTTTTTGTGAGGGTTAAAATTATTTTAAACATTACTAGCTGTTCCAACGAACTTCGTTCCACCCGTTCAGTTTGCAGGGAATAATTAAATTGTTATTTTTCCTAGTATAAACGAACGTAATAAAAAAACGGGTTGCACTCCGGGAGTGCCGGCGGAAGTGAAAACTTGAATATTAACGTTGTGGGTTTTTGTTATTTTCGAATGGTACGGGAATAATTTTGCACGAATTGCTTTAATTATTAGTATGAAAGTACTATCATTTATGTGTTAGAATACAATATTCATTTATTGCGATATCGTACACAAACATGACAACACGAACATTCGCGCAAGCGCCCTGCGCCGTCTTACAAATTTTTGTCTTACGAATTAGGTCACGTATCCTGACGTGAATTTAGAAGTTTTTAATTCAAAAGTATATATAATAAGTTCTTCTCCTGGTTCAAAACTACCAACTTCTCATCAATTTTCACCAAAATCACTTCAGCCTTCTTGAGTTATAGATAGTGTAACTGATACGACTTAGTTTTATATGTAAAAAAAAGTATCTTCACGCCCATATCCCCGAAGAGGTAGGCAGAGGTACAACCAAGGCACCCACGACTAGCCGAAGACACTAAATCCCACAATGTGATAGGTGGCAAGCCTATCGCCAACCGGGCACATTTCAAATCCCGACCAACATTTTTTTTAGTTAGAAAATTGGAAAAATCCAATTTTCTTTTTGGCCGACCCGGGATTCGAACCTGGGACCTCATGCAGTCAAGTCCAACACCCGGACCGCTAGACCACAGAAGGGGCAGTTTTATATGTATAGATTTATATAAATAAATGAATCAAGATTATTGATACTCGGAAAAATATCAAGATTTTATAAAAAGTGCCTTTGGTTTTAGCTAAATCGTGACTAATGGTTAGTTTTTTATACTTTCAGTAATAATACACATAAATGAGATAATAAATATTCATAAGCTTATTACGTAATAAATTAGTTATTCAACTGACACCGTTGACATCCATAGGTGCTTGTAAATGATCAAGTCTGTCGAAAGCTGTGGAAGTTTCGTCACAACTCCGATTTGATTATAGCCCCGGATAAAATTAATTGCTATTTTTTTTTCAATATCTGCAAGCGGAATGAAATATGCGATGTCGTGGGTCTAATGGAAGAGAGGATTAGGGTTGTCAATTGCCTATTTTTTGTACTAATAATATAAAAAGTGTATTTATCGGCCTGAGCTCTCTGCTCGCCCACAAAGTCCAGGGAAGTTGTAAAACTCGAGTTTAGCAACGCATTAACCATTTTAAAAAGTGTTAATGTTAAATTGTTCATAATCTGTATGTTTGCATTGAATAAGCTCTGAAATTACTTAACCCATTTGAAAAATTCATTCTTACGTACTATATTATCAATGAGGAATTGGCCTGATTTATTAGTACAAAAAAGAGAAGCGAAGTGAAGTCGGGACAAACTGTTATTGAGAAGGGTTTTTTTGTTTAGGAATGTGATGATAGTATCGCGCTAGTAGAATTACCTATATATTTTATATAAATATTTTATATAAATTGCTGTCTGCAATAGTAAGTTGCAACTCCTGAAAATATTTGTTCGGATTGGTACTATTGCGTTGCCTTTTTCTGCCAAAACGTCATTCCTTATCATTAGGGTGCCAATTGGAAGGGTATTGGAAGGGTAGGCTAGGAAATTTTAACTTAATACCTAATATACCAGCCACGGGAAGACTATTGACATCTGTATTATCATAAGATCACTAAGAAATTAATATTATTTTTATACCTATGCCATAAAAATACTAGAATAAATAGCATAGTAACAGTGAGATCAGAGAAAGAGTGGGATTGAAAGAAAGTGTTGGTGTTAAAATGCGAAAGGGCATGCTCCGCTGGTTCGGTCATGTGGAAAGAATGACATGAAAGATTGACAAAGCAGATATACAATGCGAGTATGGATGGATGTAGGTACCTCGGGTTACCATGGTTGACATTTCACGATCAGATCACTCGGATATTATCCGAAAGTGGTGTTAAAGAGTTTCCGAAACCGGCGTGTTTGTATGAAAAGGGTAATGAATATGAAGGAAGCAAGACAGGTTTGTCAGGACCGTGAGGTCTGGCACTCGATACTCTCTGCCTACGACGCAAGGGACTTGGCGTGTAGATATGCATGTATGTTTGTAATAAATGGCATCGGATTGTAATTTTATTCAGAATCAGAAAAAACTTTATTCACTTTATCCGTATAAATGGAATTTGTGCGTGTCGATTTTATAACCTACCACCGGATCGAAATCGCGGCCACATTAGTTATCATCGCAGGTATTGAAATACCTTAAATAAAATTGTATAAATAGTTAAATAGTACTTAACTAATGAATGGTCATTAAATGTATAGAAGACAAAATGTTAACATAAGAGATATAAAAATCATTAGACTTTACAGTCGAAAAAAGTTTAAGTCGTTTGTAGGATTAATAAGAGTGTAGATACGCGCAATGACTAGTCAACTAACCACGGAGCAAAGTACTCCAAGGTTTATTCCGGTAAAGGTATAGGTGTATCTGTTAAATGTTAAGGAATAAGAATAACGTAATTTTCTTTATCGATAACAAATATATCCATACTTACTAGATAATAATTTAATAACAATAGGTATGATTTTTGATGCTTTAAGTTCTAAAATTTTTTTATGTAATATTTCATACAACCAGACAAATTTCATGAAAAATACACGTTGCCCCTAAATTAGTCATCTTGCGTATGTCGAATGAGCATTGCTAACTTGCTTGAGATTTTCAAAATATCCTACCTTTTCTAGTCGGATCCTGAAAATGGTGAGGCGTATTTAAATGAGCATTCAGATAAAATATGGCGGCAAAAGGAGGTGACACAGTGGTGTATCGCCATGTTTCTATGGATTTTGCCAAATATCTACAATGAATTGTGTAAAAAACAATCAAGTAACAAGAGAAAATTAGTTTAATTGTATGTGAAGTAACAAAGTAATTATGTAAAGCTTGGCAACCCTAGATATGTCGGTCAATGATTGGTGCAATTGATGTCACATTTTGCCACTTCATGTCGTGATGTGTATTATTGTACAATGATTGATGGATCGATTGACATATGTCATGCTAACCGTTCGTATGAACGACCGATAACGCTAATTACGGAACGAGTTCAACATTCGTTTGTCAAATGGTAGGGAGTTTACTTATTACCTAATTTCCTTGCTACAAAATAAAACCAAATAACAATTCCTGATTGAAGCTACTTGAGCCCTTTTAAGGACATTTAACCTTTTAACCTATTACGCTCATAATTTTAATTGATACCGTCCTCAAATTCCATTAGGCAAGTTTCAGTTCAGTATCAGAGCTATAGTCCATCATCGTGTCTCCTATAACAGTCTCTGTGCTGTTTTAAAGCGCTACGAAAGTCATACAAAACATTAAAAAGGTTTGGTTCCTAGGTTTTTGTTACATTTAACACACACACACGCACAAAAATGTGCATATACTTTTACACTTCGTAAAACAAATTTAGGAATGCACAGAATGCCTTTTAAATTATATCTGCAATATTACATCTATGTAAAAAGCTTTCAAATCTAAATCATACGATACACTAATTAGCATCAGTGATTTTAACCTCTCCAAAAATACTCGTCACAGGAACAGCTATAGGAGGGTAGGAGGGTTAGAAAACCATACTAATGACTTTCAATGTTGAAACGTACTTACTATGCAAAGAAAGATGATTAAAAAGTACCAGAAATCTAAAATTTAATAATATTTATTCTTAATTTTATGCTTAATATCATTCCCGTGGTTTAACTTAGCCCGCGGGTATTCCCGATTATCTTATTTTTATTTATTAGGTATCATAGATAATTTAACGTAGCAAGAGGGTTAAAAGGATTTACATATTTAGTGTCTATAAATAACTAGAAGTATATATTTTTTAATAATTTCATAAAAAAACCGTCTGTTTTTCCCCATTATATACATAAAAAAGTCAATAAATAAGGCTCATTTAATTTGTTATTTGATAAAGCTTACGATAGAGATAGAGAATGTTTATAAAAACTTGAGGCTTTGGAGGCTATGCGCGTACGCAGATCGCGCGTATTATTGAATATGGAAGCAACGTAATAAGCCAGTCCTGTTCGTGCCGCGCGTGTGGACGCACGACGTTGTCCTTATTTTTAATAGCTCGTAATTATCGTGTAATCATTCAAGGGTCGGGCGTGACCCCACGCTTCGTGATGTTTTCGTGCTAGTGCTTTGCTATTGTTGAATTATTTTGAACTGGTATCACTTATGATGCATGTAAGTACAGTATTTTGAATCATTCTAGTAGCGTCTTAAGTGTATTTATATTTATGAAAATTTTAAAAACTTATTTTTCTTTACACAGTACATGTAATAACTATTTCGCACTTAATAGTAATAAATAGTACTTATTAATGTAATGCCATTTTAGTATTGTTACCTAAAATATTGTTTTATGAATACTAAATAATATTTTGTAGGGTACTTTTTATTCTACTTAATTTTTTTTACTTTCTCACTTCGGTTGTATTGCAAAGATACTTAATTGATATGTAATTGTGGTTTGATTCCTATACTAATAATTTTATTAATATTTTTTATATCCTGATGTTTATGCCTTTTCACTATTTTATCATTAAAAACATCTTTGTTGATTGATATTGGAATGTAAATGTGTCAACCCTATCAATGCATTCAGTAGTTTTTTTTTCGAATTGCTTTTTTTGTCTGCTTTAAAATCAATTAATTAGCTCTAAAAAATTTTTAATAGGTAGGTACTTACTTTTAATTTTTTCATGAGTCTTTAATCTAGTTTAATATATTTATAGTTAAAAAGTAGGAAATGAGTTGCGCATAGTTTCATAATTATTCGCACTTTACTAACCTCAATAATAATTGCACAGATATTTAAATTATTATATCTTTACGGTGAAGATATTTTAACTAATAAATGTCGTGACAAAGATATAGTGCAATTTCTTGCATTTAAGAGTTTTTTTGATTGTTACATTTTTCATTAATATTTTAATGGTCTACAAAAATTATATAGTAATTCCTCTACTTACCTTGTTATTTTTCAAATACGTTAGAATAAGCATATTTCTTAATAATAACCATGTCTATTTAGTCCTTATTCTAAATTTTAATAAAATAGCTATATTTATCAGCACAAGTTATAGTAAACTATGCACCTATTTGGCTAAGACGTTTAATTTATTTTTGAAACATGTTACTAAACACTAGGCTTTTACAACTTCACCGGACTAGGTATTTTGGGTCGAGCAGAGTGCCCAGCCCGAGAACAACATGTTTAAAAAATGTGACAGCGTGAACGCTTCTATAATAAAAAAATGTGCATAAGTATTGATTTCTTTTATAATTTTTATAACTTTAGGTAAACATGTAATAATGTAATTAAAATGTAAAATAATTTCTTTAAAGTGGGTATGATGAATCGGAGCGATGATATCGTAGGTACCTTGAACGAAGAAAATTATAGTTTCGTTATAAGTACATGAGTAAAGCCACTAGGCTTGTTATTTTTAGTTTTAGTTTTAGTATCTACCTACCTTTTATAAATCACCTATTTTAGTTTGTGTTATTGGATCACCTAATTAATTATTCATACAAATCACTTGTTTTTAAAATTTAATGTTATTGACACCTGACAAATACCATTTGACTTTTATGTTGTTTTCATGAAGCTAGTAAAAATGCAAATGATCTTGTTTTTGAATAATATCAATTTATTAATTGGGAAGGACTTGGATTATATAAATAAATAAAAATGTTTACTTGGTAGTCTCAATACGTCTAGCCTTTTGAGTCTAAGAAGTTTGAAAATTTTATCTTTAATTATTTTCTTAACTTTTTGTAGTTTGACATTAGGATCAATAAATACTTTTGTCTTTTAAACAATATTAATGTGATTTATTAACGCTATAATGATCTTATTGCAGAGATGATAAAATTGCGCTTTGGCGTAGTCAGAGTATTGAAATAATATTGCTTTAAAGCATCACTGTAAAATCCCAGGACAGGCACAACGCGAGTGTGTAGCTATTATAAATTCAACTCAAATCCTATCCTATTAATATTATAAACGCGAAATTTTTGTATGTTTGTTTGTTACTCCTACGCGCAAAAAGTTCTGAACCGTCTTTTTATGAAATTTTTCACACACATAGAGGGTAACTTGGATTAACACATATGACAGTTTTTATTCCAAAAAAAATCTATCTGGGGGACCATTAACCACGCGGGCATCGCCACGGGCAACAGTTAGTATTCTAATAAACTAAACAAAACATTTATTCTTGACAAAATTCTCCTAAAATAGACTTAATCTTAAATTCGAAAACCTCCTTTAATTATTTTTTATTTTGGCTACACACATTAAACCTGTCCTTGATGAAAACCCGCCTGGTTACACTAATAATAAATAACTCATATATTAAAATGAATTAAGGTATGTTTTTCTATCTCCCATATTTATGTTATTAACTACGATGACGTGTCTTATAGAGATTTAAACAAAATATATTCTATGCAAAAATACTTCGAAAACTTGTTTTATACTCGGATTTGTATAGACTTGGGTAAATTATTTGAAACAGGTATAGTAAAATAAATTTATGTTGATTTGATTGTTGGTATACCAATAACATGGCTATATTAGACAAACGAGTTATTTGATTTACTTTATTATTTGTAAGTACTGTAATACTCTGTTATCATTTACAATTGGTTAATGGTAAAACGTGTAGTATAGTGATTGTACTGATAACACAATATTGTTTTAACATCTTGAGAAAACGTTAACTGTTGGTATTATTCTAGAGAATAATCGTAACGTTACAAAAGTTGCTACTTCTTTTATTTATCCCTGTAATTTCACTAAACTGAAACGAATTATGATCGAACCTGTGGTCTAGCGGTCTGGCGTGGGACTTGACTTCTTGAGGTCCCGGGTCGGGCAACAAAAAAATAGTAGCGTTGAACAGATTATATTAACTTGCGACTTCAAAGCAGGTACGATGATATTGTAAAAACCGCGAGGTTGGCAATACATTAATCATTTTGAAAAAAGAAAACCTAGCGACTTCGTCAACATAGAATATATTTTTATACAAACTTTTTTCCTACATAAGACCTGTTTAAGTATATGTAAACAAATTTTATCAAAATTGGTCTAGTGTTTCAGCCGGAATAGCGTAACAGATATTATAATGGAAGTATGGATATTGATTAGGCTTATCCAACGTGTAGGTACCTATTTCTTTAATTTCTGGTGCTATTTGTTTTAATCAATGATTTAAAAAACCTTATATTAACTTAAAAAAATTAATCTAGTTGCAAGTACTCTTTAATCCATGAATGTAGTTTTTTTCCGAATGCTTCATATAGATAGCCTCATTGTTAAGTATTGATCGCAAAACGACTTCAAATATTATGATTCAGTTTATACTTACCTGTATGTCTTGTTGTTTATATCTAGATGTTATATTATAATTTTCTTGAATATAGTACAACAAGTGACAGGTAATAAATTTAAAAGAAATAAAAATATTCATTTTATCTATTAATATATGAATCTAAATGAATTATAATCAAGCAAGGAAAATATGAATAATTCACTATCACTACTTATGTTTACTTTTCAATAAAGGAATAATTTAGACTAACGATAATAAATTAGTGGTAACATCTGTTAATAAATGAATGTAAATGAATTTTAATGAAGCCAGGAAAATACGAATATTTAAAATTCCACTATTTATATTACTTATCAATGATAAAGCAATAATTCATACAAGCGAGTGGAGTAGCGATAGAGTATTAATTAAAAGGAAATCAATATAAGGAAGGAGTTTATAATTGCTTTCTGAATTGATTTCAAATTACGGGAAGCTGGAGTGATTAATGCATCTATGTGTAATAGATCCAAAGTAAATCCTATTCTACTCTATTGTCTTATTATAATAATATAATATTAATTATAATGCCATTTTTCTATTTGATAGTTATTTAATGTCAGTTTAATCAACAGCATGTACGTTATATTGAAATATATAATATAAAAATAAAATATTACATTATAATAAAATAATTTATTTTTAAGTAGTATTTACTGTAATCCATTACAAATCGTGTGTTTTTAGCTGAATATATTGAATTGAATATTTAGACTCTTTCTGTCTTTATTTAGACTAACTACATTGCAATTCCAAATAAAAAAAAAAATGCGGTGAAAATTAAAATTTAGTATTTAAGATAAGTAAGACTAAAACATTGTTATTATATCTAACAAGCTGTGCTTGCTGCTTTGTCCGCGCGGAAAATGAAGTTATTTTTGTTTATTGAGTTAATTTGTTTTTTCTTAAATTGAAGTAGCCTTAGTTACTACCTATTTCATCAGCTACCTGCCAATGTAAGTTCAGACCTCTCCAGCCGTTTCCGATCTTAACCAGAACAAACAGACAGACAGAAATAAAAATGACATTTTGTCACATGTACCAACCGGATGTATGTAAAAAGCGGTTACATTAATGTTACAAACAGCCTCTTCAATTTGGTTTATTTGCATACATATATTTTGTTCACTCATAAGAATCTCTCCCTCGTGCAAAACGAGTCAGAGCGTGCAACAAAAACAGTCCCCGTGTCACCATACATCTTTCACACACATAATTAAAAAAAAACTTTTACTCTTATAAATTACATATTAGTTCAAAAATTCATTCAATTTATAATTAATTAAATCACCTACTTATGTTACACAACCTTAAATTCAAAAATTTAGCCAATCATATTTATAACGTTCATAGAATCACTAGTTTTTATTATTTTTATCTTAATTAGACCGGTTTTAGTATAATTTGGTAAATGTTACACCCGTAATACAAAATGTTTAGTAATGTTCACACCTTACTACATTTTGTATTACGAGTGTTATAATATTATGTAGTTTAGTAATGTAATTAAAATGTAGAGCGGTATATTTGAAGATTTCATCATTTATGTCAATTGTAACATGTTTCTAATGTTAATAAATATGTTACACTGATCTATTAATACCTACAAATAAATTAAAAAAAATGGCAGCTTGTAAGATGCAAGCAAATGAAAACGGATTATTACCAACAATACCACAAGTAGAGTGATGCAGCAACTTGTCAGGGTAGAGATCCACAGCCTTACCTATTCCTGCCGCCATGACAGTCATGTTTCGACCCGGATAATAGGATAGCTGGTAGACTATCAAAATTGGCCTCACACCCGACCACAGGACAGCAACGCATCAACATCTAAGGTGTATAGGGCGCCCATGATTTACCGAAGATGCTTAGTTTTAAAAAACTATAAAATTTGAAAAACGCATCTCGAATTGGGAATTGAAATCGGAAGCTCTTTTAGTCAATGTCAACACTGGACCACAGAGGCGATTAATGTCAACACTGGACCACAGGCGATTAAATTTATCAGTGGGGCTACTCTTGAATCTCGATTTCATGCAAATTGGAATTGCAATCGCGTTTGTGTCATATGACATTTGAACACAATACTAGCGAATTATTTTTGTTAATAATAAACAATTATTTTTTATATCGGATTCGTTTAATTGTTTTGGAACTAAATGTTAATAATTTACTACAATAGTATTTAAGAGTACAAAAAGGTACAGTACTACTACTTAAATTATGCGCTTTGGCTTTACATTTTTACTCTTTTTACACTTTATACTTTTATTTTTAAATTGGCTGGCCGAATCTAAATTTAAGCGTATTGAATAATTATTTGTATTAACAACTCTATATAGATATCTTTGAAATACATTTGGATTTTCGAAAATCGACGAATACAGCCGAAACGCATAATTTAAATAGTTCTACTGTACAAGTCCGATACCAATTTCCAATTTTCATGAAATCGAGATTCCAGAGTAACTCTACAGATCCATCTTAATATGTGGTCTTAATAAAAATAAAAGTATACAACGATGTAAATATCAGGTTGGATATAAAACATCTATATCACAACAAAAAGCTATTTTGTGCTAATGCACCTTATTGTAAATAAAAGTACAATTACCATTCAATCGAGTTAACCCGTCATTCTTTGATCCATTATATTTAAATTGCAATATTACGATGCAACTTCATTTCATTAGCGAATTCTCGTGCATTAAAATTGTATGACCTTGTTTGTAAGAACATAGATACTGGTATAAGCAAGAGTGGCTTGCGTCATGCGTCAGGTAATGAGAAGACATTACAAAATTACCCACCATTGTTCTGAGTTTACGGCCTTTCGGTTTAAACCGTTTCTCGGTATGTTCCCGGTTGTCACGTTTTAAACGAACACTCCTACAGACGTTTCTCAGTGGATCTTAGATACAGTGATTTTATTAGCCTGTTTAATTAAATAATTTTTAATAGTTTTGATACCCCTCTAAATTGATGAATTATTTGGATACAGTGGGATCCGAGAAAGAGTGGGATTGAAAGACAGCGTTGGTGTAAACTTCGTTGGTTCATGTGGAAATCGTCCTTTATCAAATTTCTCTGGTTTTATTTTTTGGGGGTGGTATTACATTACGTTTACTCATACGATGTTTACCTATGACTGTCAGATTAGAAAATTTTATTATTTTCACACAATCTTTCAGGGAATGAAAGATCATAGTCCTTTGAGAGTTGGTATTTGAACAAAGGTAGCCTATGTTGTGAACTCGGGTCTTTGACTATATGTTTCTAATTTCATAAACATCAGTCCAGCATTTTAGCTGTAAAGGCGTAACAGACAGATAGACACATTGTTTTTTTTTATTTTCTTATAAAAACAACGTTGAAATTGGATAAGTGCCCGGTTGGCGATGGGTTTGCCACCTATCACATTGTGGGTTTATTATTTTCGATTCGACTAGTTTTGATTGCACCTCTGCCTACCATTTTAGGGATTGATCCATAATCAGTAACAGTACTAGTCAAATAGCTATAATAATTCTTACGTTAGAAAGTTATGTTATTGGACACTTAAAGTGATAGAAGCAATATTTTAAACCGACACTCTTCTTTGTATTAATATCCTGACATAATACTCGTACTTTAATGGAGATCCCTGTCTACTAAGGTACACTTTACAGTCTGATAATCACGTTCCATCTCATTTACCTTGGCATCCAGCTGTTTGGTTTCCACAAGTTTTTAAAACTTCCAGTAAAGCGTATAACACGTGACTGTATGAATAAAGCATTAGCTATTATTAGGAGATCTGAATAGCTTTTTTAAATTCTCTTTCACACTATTCATTCATAACATATTTTAGAAACTATCATCAAAAGTAAAAGCTAAGAAATGTAAGTTTCAAAACCGGTGTTACCAATTTACGCATACGAGAAAAGATTATAATAAATGTTAAGTTGATTACGATCGAACATAGACTACATCCTATCTGCAAATATATTTTTTTACCTATGCCTTAATTAAAAAAAAAAGAAATAGAATAACAATTTAAAAAAAAATATGTTTCAGTAATAAAATAAATATATCCAAGCTAAAATTGCAACATTATTACAAAGTACTATAATTCTAAATTTACATTCTTTTTTTTAATTATTTTTTTTTATTTTCCGAAAAATATATATATGACAGATGTCAATTGAATTACTGAATTAGCTACCGTTCACGGTGCATAATCTGTGCTATCCAGTTCCGGGAATCACGGCCAGTGAGTACTGCAACTGTAATGTATTACTTCCTGAGCTAATTTTCTAAACTGTTTTTAATCAACCAATGATAGAACAAACATCAATACTTTTCTTGGCTTTTCTACCCTCCAGGTGGAAACATAACAATGGCGAGCAATAATTTTATTGCGAAAAGAAGCTTTCATTAGAACTACTTTGAACTAATATTTGTTAGTCTACCGTCTAATTCAACTGGATACATTATTAAAACAATCCTAAAATCCAAATAAGATTTTTCCGCTATCAGCTAGTGGGGTCGTCACATACCTACGCTAAAAAAGTATATCTGATTTTCTTCTTATTTTTTGCTAACATATACTAATCATATTTATTTTTAAATATGTCTAAAATAATTTAGTACGTTTTTTCTAAAATAGTTAATTTTCGTATTAAGAAACAACAAAATTTTTTTAATTGACTTTTTTGTCTCTATAAACTTGCACATGTTTTTTCAGCCACAACGTAGCTACGCACCAATAATACCTATGCTGTATATAAGTGTCTCTTAGCAGAACTGTCTGCTTTTTCGCTAGGTATCTATAATCATCAAATAAAATTTCGCTACATATAATCCTATTTTTTTTTAATTTTTCCAATTTTCTAATAAAAAAAACCGCATCGACATCGGTTAATCCATTTATAAGTTATGATGCCACAGCCAACACACACTTATAATATCCCTCTTTTTCCGTCGGGGCTTAAATTTCTAGCCATACTACCTCAATATGATAGATTTTGTGTTCAAGCCGTTCAGAAACCCATTCAAATCACTACATAGTATAAAACAAAGTCGCTTCCTTTGTCCCTATGTCTCTTTGTATGCTTAAATTTTTAATAGATAAAGTTTTCTTTTAAAGATAAAGTAACTAAAGAGGAAGGTTTATATGTATATTTCATAACCGTGCGAAGCCGAAGCAGGCCGCTAGTATACACATAAATATTTCAAACGTAGAGTTGACAAACACACGTACAGAAGAATTACATATAAAAACGATAAACCAATAGAACAAGTCACAGTACGAGTTTATAACTATAGAGGTTTGATATTACACGACCTACTTTTACCATAGACTAGAAGCATCACGCGAATACCGAGATTAGTAGGTGATAATAATGAACACGTTTTTTATGTAACCAGTGATTTATTAAGCTATTGTTTCGAAACGTGACCAATGACCATTCTTTCTACACTATTCGATAACGTCTATCTATCAGCATCTGATCCATCTATTAATTTGATAACGTTTTATGTAATATCGAAAACTAGTACAGTCGAGTTGAACTTTTCATATTTTATTACAATTATCAATGTCGGTTTTAAGATATTCTAGCATGATTTAAGCGCTGTAAAGCTGCAAAAAATTAAAACTATTTTTACATCCAAAATAGAATCTAAATTTTTTAAGATATTGGAAGGCCAACTAGATGGATTTCTTGAAAATGAGAAATTCACGCCTCTTAGAAACACCAAAAGTGGTAATGGTACGTTACAGACATGAGCCCGGGTTGTTAGATTTCGAGCAAAAGTAATTTTACCAGATAAGGTATCCTTTGAAACGCATCCCGTCAACGGCAAGCACTGATATTATTATTTTAACGTTGACGTTATTATTAAACTGACTGATTGGACATTAGTCAAGCGGGCAATGCCGCGGGCAACAGCTAGTCTTTTATAATTAAAATGTAATTAAAATGTCATCAAATGCTAATAAAATTATTGGACCAATTAACATTATTACCAGAGTTTCCCACACTCTACATTGTTAAGTAATTGTTGAAACTTGATTTAAAGTGCTTTATGCCAAATGTAATAAGTTCGTAATAAGATTTAATGATTGAAAAAAACATTACGTAAAGAGAAAGCGGAAAACTGGTAAGTGGTGTATACTTTACTGGCTGCTATGTTGTGAGCGGTCATGACAACTTTTCTCTGATTTTCAAATTACGCAATAGTTGCAAGATTGTAGACATTAGATACTTATAGGTTGTAGACTAATGCGCCGATTCTACCTGATCCGTACCGTCAGAGCTTTAATCACAGTGCTCGCCGTTGTAATTAATTTAGGTAAGAAGGATACTCGGTAAAATTACTCATTCAAAAGGGGCTTATTACCCTAGCTTCAGGTCGGTAGCCCACCACTGGCATCTTATCCTCCAGAAAGCTGTTTGCTTTTGAATGTAATAGAAATAAAGTAATAAAAAAGTAGTTAATTATTCACTTTGACTACTGCCCGGGATTGAATAAGTGCCCGGTTGGCGATAAGTTTGCTCTTATCACACTGTACCTATGCTCTGATTGTACCTATGCCTCTTCGGGTACGTGGGCGTAAAATTACTCACGGAATTTTCCGTTCAAAAACGAAGTCAAAGTAATACGGAACATTTTAAGTGGTCAATATAATGCATTAAGTAGCTAAGTTGTTAAAAAGATAATTCCACGAAATATTTAATTCAGAATCGAGATTAATCAACACATTGTAAGCTGACACAAATCCGATAAAAGCTAACGGTATTGGACTTCAAAAGACCCCATTTATTTGGATTTTACAAATATTGCATAACACCAACCATTATATTCCATCATAATGCTGACTTTGAAAAGTTTCGTGTATTATAAACTTTTTATAGGTATAATCTCTGTGATGTATTTATCGAATCGTACTAATATTAGTAGAAAATGAAGAAATAATAATACACTTTCTTTTTATGTCTTCCTAGTACACGACTTTTGTTAGAGTTGGGAAGTAACTACCCCATGCAGACTGATGCCAATCTTGTAATTTAGTTAACTACTTTCTTTCATTGCAGCCAATAACAATTAAGTGATAATTTATCACGCTTTACCTCTCCTACTGTAGCGTCATTACTCGTTATCCTCATGATCCGTACTCAAGGGTAGAGTAACCGATGAACTTGTACACTTGGCTGGCACCAATAAAATAAAAAGTAAGATAGCTAGAGGGGACGATTTACTCTTGCTATCAAGAGCGCATTCTGCTTATTAAATGCCTAAAACCATTTAGTTTCTTCATCAATCTTTTAGAAACCAAAACCGAGACACCTTATTTTAAATGTATCTTAATAGATTAGAATTGCGGGCAATTGCTACCAATTTACCTGAACCTACATTAATTAAACGTAAAGAGTCTTATCTAAATTGTACGTTTGTCAAAATTAAACACAAAATTAATCTTTAAACATGGTTTAAACGTTTTGTAAACCGTCTTATTAATTAAAATCTACTTTAAATTACTTCAAGGTTTAAAGCATGTGTATGTTCTCTAGGTACTATAGTATCAACTGAAACCTTGAAATATCTAAGTATAAATGTTAATTGATAAAACGGAAAGACATTGATTCTATTTGCTTAAGCATAAAATCTATTAATACATTACCATATGGAGCGCAGATCACAAAATCCTGGTGTATATTTGCTTCTTTTGTTAAATTCACTAGCCAACCCACTGAACTTCGTACCAACTGCCATTGAATAACAGTTTTTATGGAAAAAATGAAATAGTTGTTTTCTTAATTTTTCTAAATGTATTTAATATCTTTATACACTAAAGAACTTGTACATACTGTGTTTCTTGAAAGTCAGAACTCGAGTCATACATTCTAAGCTTAAGAGTGAGTATATACATAGGCGATAAAACTGTATCCCACTTTACATTATAGGTACTTGATACCACTCCACTTTACACTATCACATATATCCCATAGTTTAAATAACACTGTAGTAATTAAATACTAACTGTCCCGGTGAACTTGCTACCGCAAGCCCTGTGCCACTTAAATTAGTGTTCCTTAATTAATATTTTTTTAGGAATCGCATTATCAGTCTAAAAATGAAAGATTTTTATACTAATAGTTAATTTCTTTGGTGTAGACTGCGTATATTTTAAACCATGAACTGCGTCTCCTTATTGGTCTTCCAAGACCATAAAAATTATGACGCAAATACCAGTCAATGAAGTCCAATTGGCTGGATGTGATCTTTACTGACGTTCTGATGTAACATCGAGTGACCTTAGGGCACGAGACCCTACAATTAACGCATGTCCATGCCTATAAATCGAGTACCAATCAGTAGTATTACGTTCGAACCCGAGGCAATGTACTTTCTCCCGTATACGCATTTAAAATCGTCTCCAACGCATGATTGACGCCCGACCTATTGTTACCCTATAACTACGGTTGGGAGTATTATTATATCGATAAACATACCTGTAATGGTATAGATATCGATATTTCATTGATTTGAAAATATTGCTATTGTAGCTCAAGTTTAAACGCGTTGTTAAAATTATTATTATAATAATAAGGAGCAAATATAGAAGTATAGAGCTTTTTTAAATTAATCAATGTAGTTTTCTGACTTTTTTCAGTTTTTTTATTAAAATATTACAATAGTTTCATATTGAAATGTATTTTTGTCATTGTTTTGTATCGATTCGAAAAATTATCAATCAAATCATTTGAAAAATGTAAAAACAAAAAAAAACTGTTTTTCATATTATCCCGGTCTTTCTCTTCCTAAGAGACTTCTCCTAAAACAAACAGACGCGTTAAAGTTGTAAGACCCTTCGTTTTCCCTCGGATGTCGCGTCCATTCATACATGCATGATTCGATTACCAAGGGCAAATTGTAAACCTTTTTAATATACAGAGACATAGTTTTGCAAATAAATTTAATATCGACATGTTATAGTCGATATTTACACCGTCACATCCCTACAAATTACATAACCCGATTTGAAGTGCCGTCACTCAAAATTTTCTAATAGTTTTGTTGATATGTAATGATGCGTTTTATGCGCTTGCCATTTGTTAAGCAACAAGGTCCGATATGTGCTAATACTCAAACGTGAATAGCGAAGTTAAATGTTTACGAAATCCATTCATGTATGATTATTGATTAAAGCATGGAAGATAGTTTTGAATGACGTAAATGTTATAGAATTTTGTAAGCTTTTATTAATAAAATTTATGAAATTATCGCCTCTGTGGTGCGGTGGTCTGTTGCTGCCATCTATAACATTAGATCTTGCATTTTATTTCGAGGTCTTGCATTGTATAGTTATTTTATCAACCTTTCATCTGCAGTTTATTTTCATTATTTTTATATATTTTCGACTTTATGTTACCTACCCTTCTAAAACTAAATTCAAAATGTGTTTGGGTTTAATCTTGCTCATATTCTTGTAAACGTGTACTCAGTGTTGGTCTTGATTTTATAGAACCAAGACCATTTTTGCACATCACTAGACACTGATTGAGTGCGAAGCTTACATAACTAATACTAATGTAGAATAAGCGAGTTGAGTTGTTGCGCCCGCGCATAGTGAGGTCAACATAATTAACATGCACCTGATGATTTCTCACTCATAGTACATTCAGAGCATGTTTGTGTTTAATTAAAACATGGTTAAACAAAGTGCTGAATATTTGTCTTATAAGGTAACATACAACATTGATGTTGAGTCATTGCCTATTTTATCTTGTTTTTTACTTGGGACTATGAATTAACACCGTTTCTGATATTAGTGATAATTATTACTCATTGAAAGAAATCTAAAATGTCATATTGTAAAAAACACTACACCGTACGTACAGTCAATTTTATAAAAAAGTGTATTTACGCCCGTCACCACAAAAAGGTAGGTAGAGGTAGAACCAAAGCACCCACGACAAGCCGAAAATACGTAACGCAACGTAATAGATGGCAAACCTGTCGCCAACCAGACACACATCGTATTTTTTCTTTCGTTACAGTTTTAGTAGTGAGCTTTTGTATTATATCAATATTTTATATTATAGCAATACAAATAGTGTCCTGATAGGGCGAAGAGCTAAAGTTAAAATCACCCCAATAAGATTTAGAAAACTTAATATTATCAAGAACCATAATATATCATTAACTACATTTTTTTAAAACTATAATCTTAAAACTGTTTCCCACGCACAATGAAAGAAAATGAATAAGTACGAAAAAAATCGGTAAACCTGGACAACTTAGCCCAAAAAGGTCACGAAACTTTAATACATAAAAACTGGGAGTAATAAATAAAAAAACAAAAATTTTAAGCTTTAAATCTTAAAATCGATACGATAAAGTGATTAAAAACGCTTAAATGTTCTTACGCTTCGTATATCCTTAATCATCCTGTCCATTTATAAAAAATCTCTTTACAAGAGATGCAATTACTCAAATTGACTGCAGAATGTTAACCTTTGAATTGATTGCGCTAAAGAATGCGCAGCTTAAAATTTTCAAGCCTTTTTTCCTGCTAATATTTAAAATTATCGCTGTCACGAGTTGGAGGGAGGGGGTGCAATAAGGTCAATGGCCTCGATCATCTCGACGAGATTCGGCCTGAATGCATTACGATTCATCGTATTAGTGATGTGCCAAGTCTGCTTCTTTCGAGTAGAGATGTCATTACTCGATTTTACCGCAAACGGCATATACACTTTCTTTCTTGAAATATTTCTTTTGAAAATGGATTGTGGTCAGAAGACAAAATTTTCAAAATCGCTTCTTAATTTAAATAATAACAACGTTTATTAGTAATTTTAAAGGTAAAAGAACGTGTTGTTATTAGTTCATTGTTTGACGTTATGTAGGTACTCGAATTGAGAGGTTTTGTTGGAAAATTTCATAGATATCTATTTCAGAAGATGTTTAAGTGAGATTTGTCGATTTTAAATGAACTCGAGTGTTTAAAGTAAATCAAGTTTAGATCGCTCTTACTTAATTTCACTTTTTCCTTACTAACAATGTTTCTTTCTTTTGTTGATTTGTTTATCGGTTCCTAATTTAGCCCCAAGTATCATTATTATAATATTGAATTCTTTTAATATTTAAGTCTCTTTGAATTTATTTCATGTTGTTATTTTCAATTCTTTTTGTTATTCTTAATTGTTTACTCATTTGATAAGTTTGAATGGATTTCATCTGTAAACTGTTTGTCATCGTCGTTATTCTTCAAATTATTACTCAAACTTCTATGAAAAAACTCTCATCCAGAGTTACATAGAAGCAGTTTTTCTCTCGTTCTTAACTTTGTGTCTGCACTGTTTCATATATCTGTACTCGAATGTGTCTGTACTGTTTTATTATCTTAATGTGAAAGTTAATCGAGTATTTGAATAAGTAAGTAGAGACATCACTACTCCAGTCCTACATCATTCCCAATCGAGAATTCCACGCTTGATGTCTTCTTTGGTGCTGCTTTCTTTATGATTTATGACCGCTCCACATCGTAATTACATTTCGACTTTGTTTAATGTTCTCCTATTTATTTAGTCTTTGCTTGATTTGTAACATTTTATGAGTTTTGTTTTTGTTTTAAAATATTCATACTGGTGTTTCTAATAATATAATGTCGTTGTCTTAATGTTTGATTGATGAGACTCTAATGAAATATTGTTCTAACAAAAGATAGAGTGTTATGTATCGTCTCTTGTTTTTTTTTTTAATTTTCTTACATCTGAACTGCTCTGCTCTGCTCTGAAATCTTCTTACATCTGAATGATGTGCTATCATAAAAGAGGAGTTATAAGACTTCGACTGCAATAAGTAGGTTTGTAAATCAGATTTCATATTATGTTACGAATAACATTTTACCTAATTAATATATTTTATTTTCAGTAATGTTAGTTTATATGCTTTTCGTCGGTGTTTGGTGGAATTCCATTTCTAGACATAATTTATTAATTTTACTTGTACTTTCCACTGTATTATTTTTCATTATTACATTTTAGCCAATACGTTTCACGGGTTAAGGCTATAACAACTCTGTAAAGTACAATTGAAATTAATGAATTGTGTCTATCAGATGGTTTTGATATTTTTTTAATCTTTTAAAATCAACCATTGATGTGGATTTCTTTGCAAATGAAATGTTTATTTATACAATTATGGTCAGTGATAAAATACAACACAATTTATTTAATAAGTAACTCAATAATTCAAGTTGAAATTTATACACATCGATTACTCATTAGCCCAGAATTTGTGGTATTTTAACGATACAACGAAGAGACGAAATTTATTGTATTAAAGAATCGAATAACCAAAAACTCCTTTTCACGAATGATGAATTGACAATTTAAGTCAATGAAGAACAATGGCTCGAAATGTGTACTACTAACGACCTACCACTGCTTGACCTTTTAAATCTCGAAATGATATCACGATAATAAGAGCTCATTCATTCAAATTTAATATCTTCAACTTGATATCACGATATTATTAATTGGTTTAATATCGTGACAATATTCTGCTTAAAGAAGTCATTCCATTATTTTGCCAAATCGGACTGGGTTCCTTTAATCATCTGCCTGCCTATTACAATACCATTAATTTTAGAGTGATATGCAGCAAATTGCTCGGGTTTATCCACGACATGTAATATTCCTACTGTCATAATCACAGTCATATTCTCGTATGCAGAGTTGGGTAACTGGTAAACTTTGAAATTAGCCTACTCCACGGCCATAGAGTAACGTTTTCCATACTAATATTATAAAGAGGAAATGTTTGGTTTTTTGTTTGTTTGAAATGAATAGGCTCCGTAACTACTGGACCGATTTCAAAAACTCTTTCATCCTTAGAATGCTACATTATCCCTGAGTGACATAGGCTTTGTTTCATCAAAATCGGTGCAGTAAAAGCCAAGTTACGCAGGCGAAGCTGCGTGAAACTGCTAGTCTATAATTTTTATCCTGTTTCTTAGCAGATTCGCCAATTTGTTCGCTTCATCAAAAAATAGTTTTCAAGCCATACAAGCATGGTTTAACAGTTACCGTTAGTACTTGGCTTAACATAGGCCAACTGGTTTCATATTTCCTAATCTCAAATCTGTGATATCTATGCCAAGTACGGAATTCCATAGGCCGCATTCTTGTGATCTTGATTACCCTTTCAAGCGTTCCTGTTGAATTACGTCCTAATTACCGACAATCCTTTGCTTAATGCCGCAATTAGGCAATATAAGAACGGTGTCTTTAATATGTTTCGCTATAACATCTTGCCTCTATCGGTTTCAAGATTGGAAGGAAGGTACATAGATTTCATCGATTTTATAGATTGTAACCCTGGTCACTATTTAAAAATGAGAAACAAATATCAATCACTACCAGTGTGTCCATTATTAAATATACTTGTTTCTGTATCTCTATCAATTGACCGCCTCGTTGGTCGAGTGGCTAGCGTACACGCCTAACTTACATCGACCAACCGCGAGGCTCGGGTTCGATTCCCGACGGGGGCAGGCAGTTGTGTGATGAATATTTAGATGTCTGCAATTCCGGGACTGGGTGTTTATTAAATTTATTCTGGTATATATTTAAGTATTTCTATGTATTAGAATCGTTGACTAACACCCATAACACAAGCATATAATTTGGGGTTAGATTCAATTTGTGTGACTTATCCTGAGATATTTATTATTTATTTATTTATCAAGGACCTGAGATTCCAGTATCATCATCTCCTTTAAATTAAGTTCTTGGGCGAATTTGAATTACTAATTTTGGAAACTAGGAACAAGGATATTTTTAGCACCTTTCTTAAAAATTAGATTACGTTTCGATTTTCTTTTTTTTATAATAGTATAATTTATATTAGGTATCTATGATGATCTAAGAAATATGACACTAACTTACACTACAGTAGCCGTTAAAAAATGGAG
>NJDC01001154.1:0-12724 GCA_002245475.1 Calephelis virginiensis
TTAAACCGTTCTCAATTTGTAGCGAGACAGCATTGATTTTAATCTTAATATATATAAATCTCGTGTCACAATGTTTGTCCTCAATGGACTCCTAAATCACTTAACCGATTATAATAAAATTCGCACACCATGTGCAGTTCGATCCAACTTGAGAGATAGGATAGTTTAAATCTCAATTTATCGTGGGCAAAGCCGCGGGTAACATCTATTATATTATAAGATTAAGAAACTCCACCAGATTGATCTGGATTTTTGAGATTTGTTTTCTTATAAGTATATGTATCGTTCTCGTACAATCTAAAATTCATAATATTTTTTGTAATTTATTAAACAATCAGAAAAATAATTTAATTTATTAATTAAATAAACAAATAAACTAAGAGTCGAAAGGCTTTCCCACACCGCCACATTATTATTCAACGGTATGCAGGGGTCGATCATAAGATTTTGCAAATCGCCTCAAAAACCTACTCTAAAATGTTCACCAGCAATCGGATTATAAGGAAATTGTAACGAGGCTGATTGGGCAATAAAATTTTTTTAGCCATTACTCACTACCAAGGTCAAGGTTTATTCAAGTCTACAGAGATACATTTTGTATTAGAAATTACGAAGAATACACCATAATGTCTTGTCATGTATCGCATTTACCATGTAGAGTTGTTTGGTTTGATACCTGCCGCTGAGTGTCACATTCGGATATCGCGTTAGACTTTAAGGTATCTCCTTGATGCATGGCGATTTACAACAGTGCAAATCAGAAGACTATTCTTATCCCGCATATCACCTCAGGAACCAGTTACAAAAGAGGGGTTTTTCCATTCGAAAACGACTTAGGAAACTTCAAGAAAAGAGCGTACTCATTCCTTAAAGCTTGGCATCTGTGATACTCCTGGTGTAAGGGATGTCCGTGGGCGGTGGTGATCACTTTCCATCTGGTGCCCCACTTGCTCTTACATAAAAAAAATGACCGGTCTGGACGATATAGTAGCCAGTAAACTTGCACAATGAGTCTAACATCCCAGCCACATGTTAGTAACGCACCTGTATCATCAATAGTGTCTATAAGCTGATGTTGTGTATAGGTTCTCATTGCGATTGTTTTTTTTTATTTACAAACATATCTTCACGCCAAGTCTTACGATGTAGGCAGCGAATATCGAGTGCCAGATCTCACGATCCTGACAAACCTGCCCGGCTTCCTCCACATTCATAACCCTTTTCATAAAAACACGCCGGTTTCGGAGACATTTGACACCACCTTCGGATGACATGTGGATAATATCGTGGAAAGTCAACCTAGGTCTCCCCAGGTACCTACATCTATCCACATTCGCATTTTATATCTGCTTTGTCAATCTTTTTATATGCGACAAACAATAACGTGATTACTCTTTCTGAAGCATCCCTTGTAATTATAGCACCGCGAAAATCACTTAGCGACCTCGTCGATACGCGTGTTTGTGTGAGTGTGACGTTTCCGTACTGTATCACATTTGTATTGTGCGAATATATTTAATGCGCAATATACATTGACCGCCAACAACAAGGAGCCCGATCAGGGAATTCATGAAGTGCGAGAAACGAATGGTTCACCATTTATTCAGGACCCAACACATTAGATGCAAGTACAAGTTGCCCCGATTCAGTCAATTACTTACAAGATGGTGGCTATTTATTCTTTACTACCACCTATTTAATCTTCTTATTCCAGTACCATTTAAGCAACAATTTAACAAGCACATTGTGTATATCCTACTAATATTATAAATGTAAAAGTTTGTATGTTTGTTTGTTTGTTACTAGTTTACACAAAAAGTGCTGAACCGATTTTCTTGAAATTTGACTCACACATAGACGGTAAGTTGGATTAATACATAGGATAGTTTTTACCCCGAAAACATGTTACATTAACCACGCGGGCAAAGGAGCGAGCAACGGCTAGTAATAAATAAAAGAAAGTCGTGTTAGTTACACTATTTATAACTCAAGAACGGCTGAACCGGTTTGGATGAAAATTGACAGGGAGATTTGAACTAGGAAAAGGACGCAGGGTACATTTCATCCTGTTCAACAGCAAGGAAACTAGGGTAACAACATTCTTCAACATGTTTCACATACAAGTTGAACGGGTGGGACGAAGTTTACCGAAACAGCTCGTAGCTAAGACCCGAAAAATATTTTTTTAACAATATATGTACGCCTAGTCCAATAACAAACTATAATATACTAGTAGCCTCCATTCTCTAACAATACAGACAAATTTCTTTGAAATTGAAAAGTTTGATACGTGACATACTGTACTTGTGACTGGCAGTTTGTCCGCATTTTAGTTTGGCATAACTTGAGTAAAGATAAAATTTGGACTAAGCACGTTTAGGCTCATCAAAGTCGTTTTGGAGTATAACTTAAACAAACAGACAAGACAGTAAGTACAGTACAGCCATGGATTAGACAAGAAAAAATAATATTTTGATTTCCAGGCAACATGTGTTTAGTATTAAGGCTTGATCCCACGTACCACAATTACACCACAGTTACACACACACACACACACACACACAAACACAGGTCGGGTGCAATTTCCTATGAAAAATAAACATTATATTCACACGGACTATATTTTAACGTCGTTATTGACGACATGGATGCCGACCACATAGCGACGAAAGTTATTCTTTTCTTCAAATTCATCGACAACGCCACAACAATCAATCATATTTCGTCGGGGCGACAATGGAAGTGCCCAAAACTGGAGTGAAACTAGTTGGTTCCCCGTGTTGGTCCGGGCCCCTTTGCAGTAAAGAACATCTGCCTTCCTGTCCCAGGCAGCTCGTAAAAGGCGAGCGTAGGCTTACCGTCACTAACACCGTGACATCTGACTAGGTGGTAGAGTTTCACAGCGACTCACCCGCATTGGTACCACCGTCTTACCTATTCCTGTCGCCGTGTTCCGGTTTTGAGGGTACGGTAGCCGGTAAACTTACTTTTGATCAAGGCCTAACATCCCGGCCTCTGGTTGGCAACGCATCATTACTACCTTTGGTGTCTCTATGCGGCGTGAATTTCTTACCATCCGTCTACTTGTTTGGCTTCCAATATCATAAAAAAAAATTGCTTAATTATATTGGAGCGCTCTTAGCAATACGCGCTACGTCAACCACCGTCCGGTGATTTTAATACAATTTTAATTAATCTAACATAATGTGGTAGATATGCATAAAAGAAAAAGTATACATAATTTGAAAAACTAGCCATAGAGTTTGATCAATTTCAAATAAAACCTGCAATAATATTAAACTCATTATAAAAAAAGTATCTTCACGCCCATATCCCCGAAAAGGTAGACAGAGGTACAACCAAGGCACCCACGACTAAGCGAAGACAGTAAGTCCCTCAATGTGATAGGTGGCAAGCCTATCGCCAACCGGACACATTTCCAATCCCGACCAACATTTTTTTATTAGAAAATTGGATTTTTTGGTGGCCGACCCGGGATTCGAACCCGGGACCTCATGCAGTCAAGTCCAACACCCGGACCGCTAGACCACAGAGGCGAAACTCATTGTTTTCGTAATATTTCAAAATCTAGTGAAGTAACAAGTATTGTGTTAATCAATCTAGAACGTTTATCGAGTTAAATATTGTCTTTTTGTGTTAAAAAAAACACATTTGATATACACATCCTGCCATAAAACACGTTTTGTCACTGCTAAGTGGTGTGGCTGTGACAGGGATGGAGCCATTGACGTCACAACCAGGCCGATTATGTGGTTTGTGTAACTCTTATCAACTTCAAGACAATCCTAATTTTCATTTAACTGATTTATTTAAGTATCTTCACGCTCATGTCCCCAAATTGTAGGCAGAGGCACAACCAAAGCACCAAACTAGCACCGCCTTGCCGAAGTATGTCCCACAATGTGATAGGTGGCAAGCCTATCGCCAACCAGGCACATTGAATATGTGCCTGATTGGCGAAACTTGCTGTCCAAGATTGATATTTTGATCCATTTTTATGTTATCGCTTGCCAATAACATATCTGTGGACAGGATAAGTATGGCAATTAGGTATAGGATAGCCCGGCCAATACGCAGCTATCTAGATTGCTGGAAATCCATCTTTAGAGAAACATTATTAACATTGGCCGTTAAACAATAATAGTGTAAAACGTCAGTAACAAGTCAACAACACACCTACAACATCTATAGTGTTTATAGGTCACGGTTATGTCTTACCGTCAGGAGAGCCATGTGCTTGTTTGCTATCTTGTCCTACTTATATTATAAATGCGAAAGTTTGTAAGGATGTGTGTATGTTTGTTACTCTTTCACGCAAAACTACTGAACGGAATTCATGAAACTTTGCAGTAATGTGGCTTTGATATTAGAATAACATAATAAGTTAAAATTTATAGGATCTTTTTTATAATTTGGTGATAATATAACGATAACTGTCAAGTGAACGCAGACGAAGTCGCGTGTAACAGCTAGTTATACATATATATAAAAAGAAATCTGTTCTGTTGGGAATCGAATCCGGACCTCGCGTAGAGCGATAAAACGCGAACACTAATCAACCAAACCAAACCAACCAAAACCAAACCAAACCAAACCAAACCAAAGAAACGTTTAATTTCATTTTTTCAAATGTAAGTTATTTATTTTATAGTCAGCTCCCGGCAAAACTACGTTCCGTCTGATATTGACAACTAATAACAGTTTGTATAAGTAAAACTGAAATGTTTCGTATTTTCCTCGAAGTTTGTTTTTGAATTTTTAATTAATTTCATAGTCCTTTAATTTTTTTTAAAACTTCCTTTCCTTTAAAACAACCTAGCATTGTTGTGTGTTGAGTGGTTCGAACGTCTCTTTCTATCTTTACCATCTTTACCTGGGTAAAGCGGTGGTCTGTCTGACATGACTTTTATGACGACTTATAGCCTAAGATCCAAAGTAAGGTCGACCTACACCGAGCTGATAATAGGATGAAACCGTTTTTATAGCAAACTTAGTATATTATAAAATGTATTAAAAATGGGTTGCCTAAGAAATCATGGATTTTTTTTTAAGTTTTTTATTCATTGAAGTAGGTGTAAGACGAAGTTGCAGAAGTTGAGTTGCCTGTTACATATATCTGAATTGCCAGATATAAACAAATAATTGTCAATGCTAGTTACTTTTACGGAATCGGATAATAGAAAAAAAATATCACCATACGTGCAGTTTTATTACAATTTTTATTATAATTTATGTTGATAAATAGAGTTGCCTGAAAAAAATATTGGAAACAAGAAAAACATTTTTTTTAATAATTCAAAATTTTCGGTCCAGGATTTGTTTAGGCAACCCACTTGTAATATGATCGCTAATATATTTACTTGACTATAAAATATGTTTTATTCTATTATCAGCTCGGTGTAAGTCGATGCAGGTTCGGATATTCTACTATTATGACGAATTTCGAATAAGTTTTATTAAATCGGATAATTTGATCATAAATTTAAACTTGACGGATGGCAGGCGCTAACGTCCATGCCAAAAACTAAAAAAAGACAATTTTTAAACGGAAAACAGTATCTTCTATCTTTACCATACCGATTGAAAGACTTCCGTGTAAGGAGCATTTAGTTCAAAATTATTGAAAATCAGAAAACGGCGCGAGCGCGAGGCCGTTGCTAAGCAACGGCGGCGGCGTGGGCAGCGAGGGGGGTAACATCACGGTTCGAGCCATAGCCACGCGTATTCGTGCGAGCGTTGTCATGTTTCCCGGATGTGTACAGAAAACCTACCTATAAGTTTGCAATTTACTACTTGATGATAGTACGGAACCGTTTGTGCGCGAGTCGGACTCGCACTTGGCCGTTTTTTTTTCTTGTTTAGCAAATTCCCGGTTCAATCGGGCAATTATTTAAAATCTATGAATGCAGTTAAAATATCTTTAAAATCAAAATAATCCATCCACATTTTCTTATATCCACAATATTTAAAGTACATTCCTTCTATGTGACATAGTCTCAGACAACCTGTATGAGAACATGTATTATAATCTTATTACTACGAAGCGTTCAAATCGGTTACGTCAATATCGCTTTACGTCATGTTTCAGTTAAAAGCCGTTGATAATCTCATTTGCTACAAAGTGAACGAGTAGTAATTTTCATTCCTCAATAAATGCTTCATTGCATTCGTTTCTGTATTCCCAAATGAACCGATGATTTCGATAAAGAATCATTTGAAACGAAACGATTTTAATTGATTATGTAGTAGAGTGCAGTGCAGCAGTTCACCTGGAACAGATCTGGCCTCAAGGCCACGTAAGAAGATACGAGGTTGTCGCACTTAAAGTGGTCTTACGCAGATGAGTATCTTCACGCCTATATCTCCGAAGTGGTAGGCAGAGGCACAACCAGGGCACCCACGACTAGCCGAAAACACTAAGTCCCACGATGTGATAGATGGTAAGCTTCTCGTCATCCGGGCACACATCCAATCCCGAGCAACATTTTTTTAATAAGAAAATTTGAAAAACCCCATTTTCTTTTTGTTTGAGCGACCCGGGATTCGAACCCGGGACCTCATGAAGTCAAGTCCGACACCTGGACCGCTAGACCACAAAGGCAATTATGCAGAGGTAGTCATATTTTGTCAGTGGAGACTGCTTGTCCGTTATAACACACAAGCTGCCAGATCGTGTCCAGGCTTTTTATAAACATTCTATTGCTTATGATCAGTATTTTTCAAGACGGTCGTATGCTTTCGGAGCGTATTCAATGCAAAACAACCAAATGACATCTTCTTCTATGACATTAGAGTATTATCTAGCATAAGGCACTAGTTTAGTAGCAAGTATCACAATTTAAAAGATCCACACTCACACAGACACTTGTGTAAAAACTGAGAAAGAAAGTAACTTCAAGAGAGGTAGCATAAGTGCAACCAGGATACTCAAGATTCGTCAAAGGCACTTAGTCCCATAAGATATCCCATACGATAGGTGGCAATTGGCATATCTATCGCGTATCAGGCATTAATACAATACCAGCCAACGTAAATTTTTTTTTTTAAAAAAAAACACATTTTGAGTTACCCAACCCGAAATCAAATCGAAGTCTCCTTATGCAGTTAATGCCAACATCAGATCACCTGACCTCAACAGACAAGCGACTCCCCGCAAGATAAAATCAAAGCCTACTTAGCATCTTATTGAACACAGTTCAGCCATTTGTGCTATAGTTTGTGGCGGATGTGAGAAGCTAATCTTATTTCCGGTGCAAGGATCTCAAAGGATCTCTCATTCCTAGAACTTCATACAATTACATACAACTTCTCCAAAGCCACAAACTGCAGAACAGCGAATTCGAAACAAGAAAAGTATTTTAGTCACCCATTTCTCCCACACCACCGCAACGCGTTATCGCTGACCCACTTCGCCATGGCCAGAAAAAAATGTGAAAACCAACATAAAAATATTACCCTTGATAAGGAATAATGTCGAACAAAACCAATTTGTGATAACAAGCTCGGAGTGACGCAAGTCAAACGAGATTGACGGTTCCAACGCTAAATTTAATGCCGGGCTTATTGCCACAGGAGAATTCTTCCGCAATTCGAAGGTATCATCCATCAATAAAATGAAATACCTTTTTAATTATATTCATCCATCGATCATGGAAGCCTTGAACGCGAATTGTTTCAGAGAATACTTAATACTATTGCTACGATTTGCTGGTTCATAACAGCATCCATAATTTTATGACATACCTATCTTCACACTAACGGGGTAGGCAGATAGTGCCAAGTGTCAAACCTCACGCTCCCGACAAATCTGTATGGCTTCCTTCACATTTCCATAATTATATGTGATAAGCCGCTTAAAGGCTGGATATAAACTATATCCAAAAAAAATGAACACTCGTTGAACACTGCTGATGGTAAGAAATTTACGCCGTCTAGAGGCACCAAAGGTGGTAATGGTACGTTGCCAACCTGAGGCCGGGATTTTAGACCTCGAGTCAAAGTAAATTTACCGGCTACCTTACCCTAAACCGGACCACGTCAACGGCAACCATTCGACGTTATGGCGGTAGGAATAGGTAAGTCGGTGGTACAAATCCGGGCGAGTCGCTGCGAAACGCTACCATCTAGTCAGATGTCACGGTCTTAGTGATGGTAAGCTTATGCTCGCCTTTTACGAGCTGCCTGGCAGGAAAGCAGATGGTCTATTCTGCAAAGGAGCCCCGACTAACACGGTGTTCAATTAAACAGGTGTCAAAATTCGGTGGTAAGGCCGTAGCAGTTTGTCAGCGTAGATTATATCAGTTCAGATTAGTCGTCACTGAAATAATGTAGGTAAAATAGGTCATTACCAACAACACCACTGGTTGTGGAGTGCTGAGTACCATCTGGCCCGGGTACGGATCCATCGCCTTACCTATTCCAGCAGCCGTAACAACTGCGTCATGTTTCTGTCTGGAGAGTAGGGTCTCCGGTACACTAGCACAATTGGCTTTATCCCGGCCACAGGACAGCAACGCACCTGCAATATCTATGGTGTCTATAGACCAAAGTTGCCTCTTACCACCAGGAAACCCGAGTGCTTGTTCGCTACTCGCTCCCATAAAAAAAAAACCTGTGCTCGTGTGTCAGACAGTTTATGTGCAAGTTTATCAGCTGCACAACGCTCTAGATCGGAACACGATAGTGCAACAAACTCAATCATTAAATCCTAACCAAGTAAAATTGTTGCACTTAACACTCTACCATCATGTGTTGTTGTAAATAATAAATGAGTAATTTACCATTTTCTTACGAAGTGCTAGGAAGAAAGAAAAAATGACTATTCTACACAAGGTTACACTTCATGGGGAACATTTCTTGGAGTTTATACTTCTATATATAACAGTCTTACCTTATAAGCATCAGGGATGTTGACGGGTTCTCCACTCTCCGCAACATAGCCAACGATGCCGCTACCCCAGGGTATTCTGATCTCCTCCAGTTGCTCCATCTGCTCCGGTGTTGACTTCGAACAAACGTCGAAAAGTTTCGAAACCAAACATCTGCAACAAACATGATTTGGTTTAAGTGATTTAAAAAAGTCGAATTGAAAACTCCTTTTCTAGTTACATTAAATATGTTAAAAACAAATAAACATTCAGACCCTAAATGACTATTTATCCGGGCTTTTTTGCAGAATAGAACAACTGCCTTCCTGCCAAGCAGCTCGTAAAAGGCAAGGATAGACTTACCGTCACTAACACCGTGACATTTAACTAGGTAGTTTCGCTGTAACACGGCGACATTAATACCAACGCCTTACCTACCCCTGTTACCATAATGTCAGCGCTTCTGTTGACGTATTCCGGTTTGGAGGATAAGGTAGCCAATAAAGTTGTGTATAGTGGATAAGTACAAGTGTTTGCTACAAAAAAGTGTGTAGCCAATAAACTTAAATTTGCTCGGGGCCTAACATCCGGCATCAGGTTGGCAACCTTTTAGTTGGCAATCATTACTACCTTTGCTATCTCTAAGCAACGTGAATTTCTTACCATCAGGAAATCCGTCTGCTTGTTTGCCTTAAAATAATAAAAAAAATCTTCATAAATCAATGTCCGTCAAATGCTTACTTATAACTGAAACATTTAAGACAATTATAATCAAGAATAAACGGAGTAAAAATAGGAGTTGCAGTTTAACGAAGTCAAACATTTCGTATGTCATCCTTCTACCAGAGACAATATATTTACTAATCTCTGCTTCTACCAAAGTTATGTGAGAAATATCGGATTGCTTGGATAACAAATGACTTATTGTAAGTAACTTGCTTTGGGAGGACTTACAGAAGGAATCGAAACTAAAGCGTTGATTAAAAATCGACTTGAATGTCTATTGTCGATGCGGAAGATTTAAGCCATTGTATTAAATCTCCCGCATCGACAATCGATTGCAATAATTATGCAAAAAACTAAATCCAAAAACATCAGATATTTAAAAAAAACATACATACATACATATCTCAAGCCAAGTCCCTTACGGGTAGGCACAGAGTATCGAGTGCCAGACCTCACGATCCTGACAAACCTGTCTAGCTTCCTTCATACTCATTACCGTTCCCATACAAACACGCCGGTTTCGGAGACTATTGACACCACCCTCGGATAATATCCGAGTGATCTGATCGTGGAAAAAGTATAACTCCAAAAAAAAAAATGTTTTTTGCTATCTCACAAAATTAAAAAAAAAAACATTATGTTATCGGTGTTAGCAACTCTACTTTTAATAATAGCACCGTAAGCTTAAACTATTGAAGCCTATAGACTTTACTAGGCTTACTTTACGCCCGGATCTAACCTGATCTAAGTGTAAAAAAATGCAGTTAAAATTTTATAAATGTTATAAATATTTTAACATAAACTACACAATACGTATGGCCACCACGCTGTGATACTTCTACTGTGGCACCCTGTTTAATAAACGCATTATTTGGGCACCATTAATTAAATTTTTCGACGTTAATGTGTATCAAATTTTCTCCCCGCTACCGGAATAATCTGTTTAATTAGATTCTGAAAATGAGTCAGATTCTGAGAATGAGTTGTGGAGTTATGCAACAGGTTTCTCGGAATGGAATTACCGTCGAACCTTTTCCTAACACCTCTATACTAAATATATATGCTGCTATGCTGTTTTGACAAACTTTAATTTTATTTGCTAGATGTTCTGTCAATGCCCAAGTTTGACACCCGTATAGTAAACATGGTAGAATGCACATTTTGTATACCTTCCTCTTTTCTTTCATAGGCATATCTTTGTTCTTCATCACTTCACTGAGTGACCAATATCTTTTCCAAGTATTGGTAACTCTTCTTTCAATCTCTTTTTCCATGCAGCCTTCAGTAGATATTAGCTGTCCTAAGTATACATATTCCTGTACGTACTCTATTTGCTCATTATTTACTTTTTTGTTTGTGATGAGTTTGTCATGATTTTTGTTTTATTTAAATTCATCGATAGTCCAGTTTGGTCACTTACATCTGCTAGTTGTTGCAGCATCATTTCTAGAGATCTTGAATTTTCCGAGAATATTATTAAGTCGTTAAGGCTCAAGTTTTCACCGTTTATGTTTAGTCCCTCGTTTGTCCAGTCTAGGTTCCTAAATATTACCTCTATACTAAACTAAGTATCTTCAAGCACATATTCCCGAAGAGGAAGGCAGAGGCAAAACCAGGGCACCCACGACTAGCTAAAACACTAACGGGCACACTCAGAGACGTCAATTAACATTTAATCTATTATTTAGTCAAAGACTTAACTACTAATTAAAATATAAGTAAAGTAAGATTTAAGTCAAAAATGTGATAACTTCAGAATCAAAATCAGAAAAAAGATTATTTCCTTTGACCATAAAAATGGTACTTGTGCTCGTCAACAGTTTCATTAATTAATACCGGTATCAGAATCGCGGCCACACACTGAGTTAATCCGGAGAAAAAAAATCAGCGAACTTGTCTTTTTTAATAATTTAAGATATTTAATTTCAAAGTATTATAAGAAAAAAATATACAGTATGCAATACAGTCTAATACAATAAGTATATCCTACTAATAATATAAATGCGAAAGTTTGTGTTTGTTCGCTTATTACTCCTTCATGCAAAAACCGCGTAACTGATTTTTATAAAATTTGGCACATACATAGAGGATACTTGGATTAACATTTTTTTAGTTTTTATCCCGAAAAAAATGTTCCTGTGGGGCCATTAACCTCGCGGGCAACAGCTAGTCTTACATAAAATAACAAATTATATTTCAAATTTAAGTTACATATGATTGAAAAGGTTAGATTAAAAAATAAACTACATATGATTCATGTTCGTCTTCTAAATAAGATCGGTGGCAAGCCTGTCGCCTCCCTGGCCAACATCCAATCCCGTGCACTGTTTTTTATTAGAAAACTAAAAAAAAATTTTTTTGTTGTCCGATCAAGTCCAACCCCGTACTGCTAGACAACTGAAGCGACCAGTACTGAAGGTATTTAAGGACTTCAGTACTTATTTACTTACTTAAATTTTGTTTAGACTTAATTATTTTACTATTACTACAAGAGGCTTAAAATAAGGAAAAATGTCCTTCTTCCACGTCTTTTGTAAAATAATACCGCCTCGTTGGTCGAGTGGCTAGCGTACACGCCTAACTACATCGACCAACCGCGCGGCTCGGGTTCGATTCCCGACGGGGGCAGGCATTTGTGTGATGAACATTTAGATGTCTGCATTTCCGGGTCTGGGTGTTCATTAAATTTAAATTTATTCTGGTATCTATTTAAGTATTTCTATGCATTAATATAGTTGACTAAGAACCATAACACAAGCATATAATTTGCTTACTTTAGGGTTAGATTCAATTTGTGTAGCTTGTCCTAAGATATTTATTTTATAAAATTATAATTATTATAATATCGTATTATTTCCCCTTAGTAACTTTGAGGCACATTAGACCTAAGACACCTAAATATATTTTGCAAAGCGTGGGTTGGGGTTTTGTTGCAAACACGTGCAATACTCGGGGTTTCATCAAAATTAGAAATATTGCAGCTTCAAATTAACACAAGATTAGATAAGTAAGATTTAAACGAAAAATGCATCTCTTAACATAAGGGCATCTATCTGATAATTTTGATGGGTTTATAAAAAAAAAAACTCGTAAAATAACCTAGTGTGGCT
>NJDC01001154.1:28035-39012 GCA_002245475.1 Calephelis virginiensis
TGTAATGGAAAGTTTTTTTATACAAAGTTTCTTTGGAAATAAAAATGTGTTTTTTTTTATGATTTTGGAAGGCAAACAAGCAGACGGATTTCCTGATGATAAGAAATTCACGCCGCCTAGAGACACCAAAGTTGGTAATGGTGTGTTGCCGACCTGAGACCGGGATGTTAGACCTTGAGCAAAAGTTTATCGGCTACCTTACCCTCCGGACCGGAAAACGTCTACGGCAGGCACTGATGTTATGGCGGTAGGAATACGTAAGGCAGTGATACCAATCCAGGTAAGTCGCTGCGAAACTCTACCACCTAGTGAGAAGTCACGGTGTTAGTGACGGTAAGCCTACGCTCGCCTTAAAAAAAATGTGTGTAAAATGTTGCTCGGGATTGGATAATATGAGCCTGGTAGCCGATAGGCTTGCGACCTATCACAATGTGCGACTTAGTGTCTTTGAACAGTCGTGGGAACCCTGGTTGTGTCTCTGCCTACCTCTTCAGGAATATGGGCTTACAACATTTTTAAGCATTTATTTATTTGTTTAACAATTATCCGTAACATCAACATTAAAATTCCTTTTCGCCCTTATTTTTCCACTTTAGGGAGTTTTAACGAGTTTTTAATTATGTAAAAAGGTTTAGGAAGTTTGCCAACAAATTTAAATGCTAAGACAAGCTAACTTTAGTGGTGTTTGGGGAAAAGATCGCGGGTTGATATTGCTTATCAAAATTTCATTAACTTTTAATGACATCATTCTGAAGGTATTGTTAAAAAGCAATTTTTTTATGATATTGGAAGGCAAACAAGCAGACCGATTTCCTGATGGTAAGAAATTCACGCCGCCTAGAGACACCAAAGTTGATAATGCTACGTTGCCGACCTGAGGTCGGGATGTTAGGCCTCGAACACAAGTAAGTTTACCGGCTAACTTACCCTCCAAACCGGAACACGCCATGACGGCAGGAATAGGTAAGGCTGTGGTACCAATCCGGGTCAGTCGTTGCGAAACTCTACCACCTAGTTAGATGTCACAGTGTTAGTGACGGTAAGCCTATGCTCGCCTTTTACGAGCTGCCTGGCAGGAAGGTAGATAGTTCAATACGGGGGTGGGTTGGAGCCCGGGCCAATACGGGAAAATGGATTCAGTAAATAAGTAAAGTTACTTATTTGTAATTATGACCGACAGGACTAGGTAAATAGGCAGGCCATCCGTACCCGTAACATCACTCTACTATCAGTGGTCTTGTTAGAGATAATCTATATTTTCAGTGCTTGCCTCTTGCGAGCTCGTGGGCATGGATGCCGGATTAGACCATCTAATCTACTTGGAGGACTCGGAGCAACACGCGGAACAATTGAACCATATTCATTCCATATACACACACCGAAATATGATTGAAATGACAAACAAGCACACAAACTTCAAAACATCGTTTATCCTTACAAACTTAATGTACAAAACCTATTAAATAAAGTCGTAGGTAATATTATAAGAAAACAATTTATTACCAAAATACAAAGACTGTACATTTGTAACAAACTTAAAAAATCTTTATCAAAATGGCGGCCAACGTATACCTACACCATCCCTTTCAAATTAGATTAATTCCTTTAATTTGTCAATTGGTTGTTTTTATAACATTAAATTTAAAAAAATATATATGAAAATTTTATTTTATATAAGACGACGGCACGAGCAAGATGATATACGTTTACGTACGTAACAAAAACATCCAAATGTACAGCAGCGATTCGTTTCAAAATCTAAATAAAATTATTTAATTTGCAATTATCCGCCAAAAAAAAATTATACGTATTATTGCGTAACAAAACAGGCAAAATAGTGCGCTAAGAATGAATTGGACTTACCGGAAGCTAAAACTCCCAAATACATCCAGCTCCACACAGCTAAAACAGTTTACTGGTGTGTATTGTGTGGAGCTGGATGTATTTGGGAGTTTTGGCTTCCGGTAAGTCCAATTCATTCTTAGCGCACTGTTTTGTCTGTTTTGTTACGCAATAATACGTATATATTTTATTGGCAGAAAATTGCAAATTAAATAATTATATTTAGATTTAAGTATGGATTTCCGCAAAGTAACGCCTTCTTCTATTAAGATTCGTTTCATTTAAAATGAAGCCAAGGATGCAACGGATCTTTGTATACAGACTTGTATGCGATGACTCATAAGATATTGAGTGTAGTTACTCCCCGACGATATTCGCTCTTACAATGGCTAAATTTCCCGGAATAACCAAATCACATACATTTACATCTTCACGCCAAGCGCCTTTCCATATCAGGCAGAGGGTATCAAGTTCCATGTATCATGATTCCTGCAGGCTTGCCTAGCTTTTCCCTAATTCACTATTCTTTTTTTTATGATATTGGAAGGCAAACAAGCAGACGAGTTTGTTATTAAATTAAATTTATTCCGGCATCTATTTAAATAAGTTGAGTATATCTATGTATTAGTATCGTTGACTAACATCCACAACACAAGCAAATGATTTGTTTACTTTTGAGTTCGATTCAATTTGTGTAACTTGTTACGTCATCGTGATGTAGGAAGACCGCTGAATGGGCATCACCATTTACAACACCGGGCACGAGCCACGGGACCTGACTGGGCGCAACGTGCTTCGGCCGGCGTCATAGCCGCGGTTTCGTTAATTGTTAGTTAGTTAAGGAAATCACTTTTAATCCAACCATCGGGCAATTGTCATCGCTAGATTAAAATAGTTCGTAGATATATATTAATGTGATAATTAATTGTTTTATTAAAAGTATCTTAAATAAATTGTTTTTTTTTGGATCCTTCGCTGCGACCACGCATAATCAACTTATCCAGAAATATGTATTATTTCTTTATAGCATCCACGAATACTTTCGACCACAGTTGGTCTCTTCTTATCAGTGTTGTCATGTTTATTACCTTAATGCGAAAAAAAATTTACATTTTTATTTCAACCAGACACATCGCTTTCAATTATACTAACACCGAATATACTAACGCTTAAATCGAATTTGTATCATTACTATTGATTTATCTATAGTAACTATGAGGTATTTAGACCACAGTTGGTCTCTTCTTATCAGTAGTCATGTTTATTACCTTTGTGCGAAAAAACTTTTTCATTTTCTATTTCAACCAGACACATCGCTTTCACTATAATATACTAACACCGAATATACTAACGCTTAAATCAAATTTATATCATTATTATTGATTTATCTATAGCAACTATGAGGTCTTTAGTCCACAGTTGGTCTCTTCTTATCATTGGAGTCATGTTTATTACCTTAATGCGAAAAAAATTTTACATTTTTATTTCAACCAGACACATCGCTTTCACTATAATATACTAACACCGAATATACTAACGCTTAAATCGAATTTATATCATTATTATTGATTTATCTATAGCAACTATGAGGTCTTTAGACCATAGTTGGTCTCAAAGTGGAGTCATGTCTGTTACCTTAATGCGAAAAAACTTTTACATATTTTATTTCAACAAGACACATTGTTTTTATTATAATATACTAACACCGAATAAAATAAAACGCTAACGCTTAAATATAAGTCAGACACATCGCTTTCACTATGATATAGTAAACACCGAATATATTTACGTTTGAACCGATACCCTCTGTGGTCTAGTGGTCCAGGTATTGAGCTTGACTACATGAGATCCCGGGTTTGAATCCGGATCGGGCAACAAAAAAAAATGTGATTTTTCCAATTTTCTAATAAAAAAATATTACTCGGGATTGTATATGTGCACGTATGGCGATAGGCTTGCCACCTATCACATTGTGGGACTTAGTGTCTTCGGCTAGTAATGGGTGCATCTGCCTACCTCTTCGGGGATATGTTCGTGAATATACTTTGCTTAAACCGATTTAATATTATTATCTGTATCACAAATCCCAGAATAACACACGACACCTAACACCAGTGTAATGGTTTAATCGGGTGTGTAACTAGATACAGATTGCGGTGAAGACATGCCCGACCTCCGTCAAACAGAGGACAAACAATATCAAGTGAGGTTTATAGGTTAGATGGTATAATAACATTTCCCTTGGAAAAATAAAATACTTTTACTTATAGTGCTAATATAGGAGCACTGTATTTGTTGTGTTGGTTTGTGCTCCTTTGCAGAATAGACCCTCTGCCTTCCTGCCAGGCAGCTCTTAAAAGGCGAGCATAGGCTTACCGTCACTAACACCGTGACACCTGACTTAGGTGGTAGTTTCGCACCGACTCGTCCGGATTGGAAACACCGCCTTATCTACTCCTGCCGCCATAACATCAGTGCTTGCCGTTGACGTGTTCCAGTTCGGAAGGTAAGGTAGCCGGTAAACTTACTTTTGCTCGAAGCCTAACATCCCGGCCAACCTGAGGTAACGCACCATTGCCGCCATTTTGGTGTCTATCGGCGGCGTGAATTTCTTACCATCAGGAAATTCGTCTAGTTGTTTGCCTTCCAATATCATAAAAAAAAAATTATAATACCGCCTCGTTGGTCGAGGAGCTAGCGTACACGCCTAACGCCTGCGAGGCTCGGATTCGAGTATCAGCGAGGGCAGACATTTGTGTGATGAACGTTTACAAGTCTACATTTCTGGGTGTAGGAATTAATAAAAAAAAATCTGGTGTTCTAAGTATTTCTATGAATATAATTGTTGACCAACTCAAGAACATAATTACCTTACTTTGTTGTTGGATTGAATTTGTATAATTTGTCTAGGGCTATATATTACCAATGTTGGTCTGAGCCTACTAGGCAGAATAGACCGTCTGCCCCTCTGCCGGGCAGCTCAAACAAGCACAGGTTAAAATATAGGTCATCATTAAAAAAACCACTGCTGGTAGAGTATCGTATAGTATTTTTTTTCTTTTTTTTTTCTTTAAAATTTATAGAAATTTAACCCAAGCACAGGGCAAGTGCTAAAATAAAAATATCGTATAGCAACTTGCCCGGGGTGGGATCCATCTCCTTATTCCTGCCGCCATAATGACTTTGTCATGTTCTGGCCTGGAGAGTAGGGTAGCCTTGTAAAATAGGTCTTATATCCCAGCTACAGGCCAGGGACGTACCTGTAACACCTACACCACGTCTATAGTCCACTATCTTCATAATCATCAGTTTTTATTTTCCCCCTTTATACATGTTACGCTTTCACAGCAAAATTGTGGGACCTGTTTTAAACCTGACATTTGTTATGCTAAAAACCCGTGCACACAAAAAGACGACGTTTTTTATGATAATGGAAGGCAAACAGGATTTTTTGGATTTTCTGATCTGCCTAGAGACACCAAATGTGGTAATGGTGCGTTGCGAACCTGAGACCGGGATATTAGGCCTCGAGCAAAAGTAAGTTTACCTACTACTTTACCGACCGAACCGGAACACGTCAATGGCAAGCATTGGACGTTATGGTGGCAGGAATAGGTAAGGCGGTGGTACCAATACGGGCCAGCTGCTGCGAAACTCTACCACCTAGTAGGATGTCACAGTGTTAGTGACGGTAAGCCTATGCTCGCCTTTTACGAGCTGCCTGGCAGGAAGGTCCTTGCTACCAACACGGCGAAAGTAGTTTTTCAATAGTCAACTCCCAAACAACTACAATCGCGAACGAAAGAGAATGAAAATCCGTCCAATCGGATGAAAGTCCGCAGCATTCTACAGGGACGATGTCGGGGGGAAACTAATAGCTCTTATATAAATAACGTTTCTAATTTGACGAACTCGTAATAAACTATATTCTTATTAACAAAACCCATAGAGACCTTCCACGAAACATACATACCAGCAACATTTGAGATATATATAATACAAGACACAATATGTTAACGAAAATCTTTTCAGGAAAAGTAGAAAGGACTGTTCCCGGAAAAGTTATAAAAAGAAAATTCTTCGAAATAAGATATTTTGAATTTATAAAATACAACTAGAAATTATACTACTTTCTATACTTCTTATCGTAGGCGCTTAGTAGAATTAATTCCATTTTAGACACAATTTTGTATTTATCTCTTGCTCTTTCCACAACATATTTTTAATTATTATCTTTAAGCCAACCGGTTTCAATATATAAGAATCATGCATCTTTATATATATAATTTATATAGTATAATTCTTGTGTTCGTGTGTTTGTCACTGAATTCCTTCTACATGACTGGAGCGACTTTGATGAAACTTTTTGTGTGTCATCAAGGGGATTCGAGAATGGTTTAGATTCACAATTTGGTACAAAGAAATTGCTTTTTGTAATTATTTTTTAGTAATAAGTAGTGGTTGATTTTGGAATGTTTCACATTTGATCCGGCAGACTGCGCTACTATGGAAGCATTTATGTCAAACGATACGAAGTTTACTGGGTCAACTAGTGAATATATAAAATTGAATTCTTATTTCGGCGTTGTCATCGCATCACGCCTGGACAAGTGGACAAATTTTGCTAATTTTTTTTGCTAATGTTATTTATTGTAAGGAGAAGGTTCTTATGAAGAAAAAATCTGGGAAGGTTGTAGGAAAAATGGGAAAGATAGTACTTTAATCCATATAAGCGGTTGCTAGCTGTTAATGTCAATTGATAAGAAATTCGCCGGGTCGGCTAGCTGTTACAAAAATGTACTATGAAAAAGTAGGTTTATGTATCTTTCCATAGCCGTTCGCGTTATGACTATATGCATGGCAAACAAAATTTACACTAGAATCCTCGAAGAATCAGGCAGAGGTACTACCAGGCAACCCACATCGAAGTTAGGTCAACCCAAAAAATCGAAGGTACTTTTCAGCCTTAAGCGTAAAAAATCAACCGAAAACCGATTTTGATTTCAATAATTGCCATCTAAGTATACAAAAAAATCTATTATCAGATCAGACAGTCGACCCTCGACTCGGAAGCACACTCTTTTAAATAGAAAAGGAAATTTTCAAATTTTTCACATCGTCTCCCAAACTTAAATCGTTTAACATACATAAAAAAATATAGGAGCCGAACATATAACCTCCTCCTTCTTTCGAAAACTTATACTAACAAATCCCACTTCTGATTCGTGTCTGCCATCAGTGATAATCAAGCAATTAGTGCTTGACAGAACATGATACTGATACCAAATACGCGCTTTTCGCTTGACCAATTGGCACGTAATCTCGTAAAATGCAACAAGCTGTCAGAAGGGAGATATTATCATCAACCTCAATAAAATCACTGACTACGAGTAAACAAATTTAAATTGAGATACATTTCGAGATCAAGTCCGTAAAATGCTGTTAAAATGTACTTATAATTTTTTATAGCTTGAGCCCGCAAACAAGCTTACGGTTCTCTAGAAAGTTACAGCCTTAGCTTAAAGAAACCGAAGATTTTAAGGGTGCGTTGCAGTCCTGAGGGCTTAATATGCAAGTACTGGCTACGCTAACTTTAGGGTCGAAACAAAATAATGTTAAATATTGTTATTATGGCTATAGGAATAGGTCCGGGTGTTGGACTTGACTGCATGAGGTCCTGGGTTCGAATCCCGGGTCGGCCAACATAAAGAAAATTGGATTTTTCCAATTTTCTAATTAAAAAAAATGTTGGTCGGGATTGGAAATGTGCCCGGTTGGCGATAGGCTTGCCACCTATCACATTGTGGGACTTAGTGTCTTCGGCTAGTCGTGGGTGCCTTGGTTGTACCTCTTCCTACCTTTTCGGGGATATGGGCGTGAAGATACTTTTTTAGGATTAGGTAAAGAAATAGATTCCTACCCGAGTAAGTTTTTTCCACTATCTTATACATGTTGAAGAAGCTGCAATAAGTGAAACTGGCAAGCGATTTAGACATCAGAAAAATACTACAATTCATGGCAATTTTATTTTGGTACGCAGACAAAACCACGGGTGGAAACTAGTGTTAAATATCACTGTCAGGTATGCGTATTCGCTTAAAAGTTATTTACATGCCTCAGAACAAGATGGCCGGCTTATCCAGCGATAGTAATCTATGAAAAAATACACCGACATTAAGGTTATTGGTACAATCGAAAAGGAATTTGTTGAAGTAAATCCCCCAATTTGTTTGAATAATACTACATAGCTTTATCTTCTCGCACATTTTACTAGATGGTCCTGCCACCATAGCGTCAGTGATCATTATCGTGTTCCAGTTTAGCTGTTAAAGTATATTCAAGCCTTCACCCAAGACTAGCCGAAGACACTATATCTCACAATGTGGTATGCGGTCGATATACGGCCAATGTTAATAATGTATCTCAATCTAATGGATTTCAAGCAATCTAGATAGATGCGTATCCGGCGGCCTATCCCATACCTAATTGCCATATTTATCCTGTCCACAGATATGTTATTGGCAAGCGATAACATAAAAATGGATCAAAATATCAATCTTGGACAGCAAGTTTTGGATTAGGATTGATTATTAATATTGGCCGATAGTCGATATCCTATTGCTTCAGCCGTTCTCGAGTTTTAGACCTAAAATAAAACATTTTCCTCTTTTATTTTTTTTAAAATCTATTACGTTTCTAAGTGACGTTGGATTTCCAACTTGTCTCTGACAGTTTAACAAAGGCAAAAGGCCGGTTTCCCGTTAACAGCAAGATTTCCCGCCCACAGGATACGATCTGATGTGATTATATTTCTTAGGAAATATACTAGAACATTTTCTTCATTTATTATCTGTCAGCGGTTTTTAAGAACAGTAGGTACGTCATTACTAAAAAACTCTTTATATTCTAGGTAATCCGGGCAACTTCATACCGCTCGCCTCATGCAACGTGATTTTTTTTCATCTTAATTTATCAAATGTTTTAGGTAACGGTTATTCAGCCATTCGGCTGAGATGAAACTAAAAACATCTAAATATACCGCAACATCCCCACTCTCTTCGTATGTGATATACAATTATTACATTATTTATCTTAAAGCCAATTGTAAAAACAAAAGAGAAAATGTGTATTATCAATTTTTTAAATACAAAAAATAGCGTTGCCCGAAATCGTAAATGTGCCCGTTTGGCGATAGGTTTGCCCCCTTTCACGTCATCTTCGGCTAGTTGTGGAGGCCCTTGTTGTGCTTCTAAATTTCATACCATTACAATTTTTTACGATTACATTTTTTGCAATTTTTTATGTGTTCATTTAAAAATATTTTAGTATCATCAGTAAAATAAACGAGATTTAATAAAGTAACAGCTTATAGAGATAACCTTCGAGATTTAGCTATATTACCCTCGTCGGGATAAAATGTCATACTCTATATGCATGTCATGTTTGAAATAAGGTCTAAATCTTTATGACGGATAATTTTATGTACGCAAAAAGCATGAGCGACGTCGTAAATCATGCTAGCTTACATCCTTAAACAGAAACAAGCTTTATACAAATCTCATAAAGCCAATAAATGTATTCTTTTACATACCTAGGGTTTCCAACTACTTTAAAAAAATATCATCTGTTTTTCCAATATGAATATACGTTTTAGTGTTAAACAATAATTTGAACACAGCGAAATTGCAAAATAAATAAATGTCGTTAAAGAATTAGATACGTCTTATTAAAGTAGTATTCACGCACAATATCCCCGAAGAAGTAGGCAGAGGCATAAACAGGGCACTCACGACTAGCCGAAGATACTAAGTCCCACATTGTGATAGGTGGCTAGCCTATCGCCAACCGGGCTTATCATTTATTAAATGTTACTCAAAAGGCGATGAAATAAAAATAACTACAACTAGGACGACCCTGGGGGTTAAATCGATCTAAAAAACTGATTGCCATAAAATATCTGCAAGAATGCCTTGGGAATAAACCATCCAGTATAAAATGGAATTATCTAAATAAGACTACTATGTTAAAAGTTATACGTAGCTTAATATACAAAAATATTGCTTATCTATTTTATTTCGACGGTTTTCTACCGTTACACGTACGTTACTACGTACATTATTATACTATTTTTCACTTTACTATACTTAAAACGTTTGAAACGACATGAAAATTATTTAATTGCGGAATGTGTGTTAAAAAGATATTTAAGGATACCAACATATTCTACCACATTGTGGTGTGCAATTATTTAATTAAAAAAGTTGAGAGGTGTCAAGGGACACCCGGATGGAACGAAGTTCTCTCTCCCCCCCTCTCCCTCTCTCAATCTCTATCAATCTCTAGTAATCTCTATCTCTCTTATAGAGGGAGACAGACAGAGAAACATGAAATAAAAATATAAAAAAAATAAAAAATAAAAATGAAAATAAAAAAAATAAAAAAAATTGTCCGACCCGGGTTCGAACCCAGGACCCCATGCAGTCAAGTCCAACTACTGAACCGCTAGACCACAGAGCAAAGAGTGTCGTGACAACATTTTCGTAAGATTTTTTTCCGTCTAGCCCCCGCGCTATTCACAACGCGCAATAAGGAACTTCGTTCCTATTAAAAGAAATTACATATTTATATGTATTTTAGCATTTAAATCATAGCGCTTATTCACATTTTTAGTAAATATTTTATTCTTACGTTTAATAAGATTCATAATTTATTGCAAATAGTTTTTAAGGTAGATTAAATCTAATCTTTTCAACTATACACTGCGTACGTAAACACCGTTTCCAAAACTAGCCATTTCCTATTGAAAAAAATATTGATTTTTATTCCTAGGAACTTAGTAAAATCTACGTTATCTGTAATAGTATTATTGAAAATAACATCGACTTTTTTAGTCTCTCTATGTTGTGTTAGAAATTAAATTAATCTTGTTTTTGTAAGATTTAATTTAAGATTATTCTTATTTAACCATTCTACAACTTTGTTCAAAGTTTTAGCTGTTTCTGTGATTAGATAATTTATGTTTTTGCACTTGACGAGAAGGTTTGCATCATCAGGAAAATAGATGGAATCATGATTGATATCATCAGACAGATCATATATGTAAATTAAAAAAAGTTAAGGCCCTAAAATGCTACC
>NJDC01001154.1:40188-73970 GCA_002245475.1 Calephelis virginiensis
AATGTGATAGGTGGCTAGCCTATCGCCAACCGGGCTTATCATTTATTAAATGTTACTCAAAAGGCGATGAAATAAAAATAACTACAACTAGGACTAGGACTAAGTTTACCGGCTACCTTACCTTCCGAACCGGAACACGTAAACGGCAAGTGTTGACGTTATGGCGGCAGGAATAGGTAAGGCGGTGGTACCGATCCGGATGAGTCGCTGCAAAACTCTACCACCTAGTCGGATATCACGGTGTTAGTGAGGGTAAGCCTATGTTCGCCTTATACGAGCTGCCTGGCAGGAAGGCAGATGGTCTATTCTGCACAGGAACCCGGACAAACACGGGGATTTTTTTTATTATAATTTGCTTACTTTGAGGTTTGATTAAATTTGTATTTCTTTTACAGCGATATTGACTATATCACGATATTCCCGGACATATTTATTCTCGGCTACAGAAATACTCAATTAGACAAATCCCTCTCTTTGCAAATTTAAATTACGTAGTAAAACAGACAATAAACATCGAAAAGTAATATCGTCATTCGAGAAAAGGACATCTTAAAATAAGGATTCAGTCCTCAATTACGCCGCAAAATCTCCACTTATTGATCGTTCGCCAATCAATAAGCACATTTTCCAAGAACAATTTCCATTTCGTCTTTCTTAAGGTTTTATGTCTCTTAGGAACGATAAATATAATGAATTAACCTTGTGATTCTATATTCTTCGAATGGGTTATTACAAGTCTTTTGTTACTCGAAACGAGATCCTGATAATAATCGACTACAGAATTCGACAAAGTAGTATCTTCACGCTCATATCCCCGAAGAAGTAGGCAGAAGTACAACCAAGGCACCCACGACTAGCCGAAGACACTAAGTCCCACAATGTGATAGGTGGCAAGCCTATCGCCAACCGAGCACATTTCCAATCCCGACCAACATTTTTTTTTATTAGAAAATTGGAAAAATGCAATTTTCTTTTTGTTGGCCGACCCGGGATTCGAACCCGGGACCTCATGTAGTCAAGTCCAACACCCGGACCGCTAGACCACAGCGGCGATAGAGGCGATTCGACAATCGACATAATACTAAGTACTACATAATGGCGAGTACATAGCTACATAGCTACATATGGTTACTATGTCTTTTTATTCTCGATATTATAATCGATTATGTTAAGATCGGCTTTAGAATTCGATTCACGACTATATACGAAAAGCTAATAAGAATAGAAGAACAGATTTTTCGGGAAAAAACTATCCTATGTGTTAGTCAAAGTTACCCTCTATGTGTGTGTCAAAGTTCATGAAAATCGGTTTAGTAGTTTTTGCGTGAAGGAGTAACAAACAAACGAACTTTCGAATTTATAATATTAATAGGATAGGACTAGTTTATACTCGGGTCTTCGCTTCGCGTTTAAGAGATTAAAAAACTACCTTTTGCTACTTTTAATACTCGTGTATCCAAGAATATATAATGTTCAAAGTTTCATGATGATTAGATGTGTAGTTTTCGCGTAAGAGTGTAACAAACAAAATTACATTTATAATATTTAAGGAAAATAATATTAGCTGACAGACGTCCTGACTGAACCATGAATATTGACCGCTTTACGACAAAAACAAATTTAAACACCTGTTTAACTGTCATCCAACCGATAACATACCACACGTGGACGACGTGGTAGCATAATATTATGGTTAAGAATCCAATTTTAAACACCGTTTAATAAAACATGTGTTCAACGAGTGTTTTAATTTTTTCGAGATGAATGCCAATTTATTGAAAGATATGCAAAATTTATATTTCCTTAAATTATACAATGCTCTACTAAACTTGTTTTTTTTATATCTTGCAAAACAAAAAAAAACGTGCGATGCTCTTACTTAGGGAAATTGAGACTCATTTTTATAAATTTAATACAATGTCTTAGATATTTTTATAGATTTTTAATTTTCTTTTTGTAAATATAAATTTTATGGATAACAGGAGTAAAGGACAAGTCTTTACGGACGGTTAGGGGCATCCGTGGCCTATTGACACCATTGACGTTATAGTTGCGTTGCCGTCCTCCGAACGTACGGATCGAAACAAGATAAAGCTATTACGATCTAATACATAATATATGTAATCTATAAAACGCAAATTTCATCGTCGATATTTGGCAGAAATCTATAATTTTAAATGTCAAACCACACTATAAAATAATTCTTATCGCCTCTGTGGTCTAGCGGTTCAGTTGTTGGACTTGTCTGCATGAGGTCCCGGGTTCGAATCCCGGGTCGGGCAACAAAAAGAAAATTGGGTTTTTCCATTTTTCTAATAAAAAAAATGTTGCTCAGGATAGGATATGTGCCCGGTTGGCGATAGGCTTGCCACCTATCACATTGTGGGACTTAGTATCTTCGGCTAGTAGTGGGTGCCCTGGTTGTGCCTCTGTCTACCTCTTCGGGGATATGGGCGTGAAGATACTTTGAAGATACGATAAAATAATGTTTAAAGTAAGCATTTTTAATTTCATTTATTTTAATATACCATTCTTAGAAGAAAAAAAAATAATCCTCGTTGGTCGAGTGGCTAGCGTACACGGCTAACCACACAGACCAACAGCAAGGTTAGGGTTCTATTCCCGGCGGGGGCAGGCATTTTTGTAACGAGCATTTGTTCTCTGATAATATGTCTGCATTTCCGGGTCTGGGTGTTTATTAAATTTATTTAGGTATCTATTTAAGTATTTATTATATTAAATACATAAGAATCGTTGACTAACACCCATAACACTAGCATACAATTTGAGTACTTTGGGGTTAGATTCAATTCGTGTAGCTTTAGGAATATTTATTTTTTATTTAAATCACGACGATTGTTCATAACTATAATTATTAGTATTAATTAATTAGTAATAATTACAATGTCAAACAATCGTCTCATATAAATAAATATATACAAAATGTATTTTTATTTTAGCACTTGCCCTGTGCTTGGGATAAATTTCTACAAATTTTTAAAGAAAGAAAAAATATCGTCCCAGACAGGATTTGAACCTGTAACCTTTCGTCTCAAGCCGACGAATGCTCTAACCAATTGAGCTACTGAGGATTTAAGTCCCGTGGCGAAATTTTTAATTCCTTTCTTAACCCGTTAACGCAGGTAGTTATGTCCTATAGATACACAACTCTGAGTACCCACGAAATGGCCAGGGAGGACCTTTTGTTTGCCACCTACCACATTGTAGGAAAAAGTACCTCCAGCTTATCCTGGGTATCACCGTTCCACAGGGATATGGGCGTGAAAATATTTACAAATATATATTAAAATGTGAGAGTGTTTTGAAGAAGCTCATTTGGATAGGTGGTGCTTTATCTTATGAAACAGCATCATTGTTCGTCGTTGCCGTGTTCCTTGCTGGAGAATAGACTAGTCGTAAACACTTGAAATCTTTAATGTCTATAGTCGATAGTTGCCAGCTTCTACGTTATACTACGAAGTTATTCGAATTCAAATTCAAAATATATTTATTCATGTAGATCTATACAAAGATTCTTGTGATGCGTCTATATAGAATTCTAAAAACTACCACCAGATCGGAACGCGGCCTGAGAACATCCGGCGAAAGAAACTCAGCGGGTTTTTCAGTTTTTGTTATAAATCTAATTTACAAAAGTATATTACATATTATATAATTAATTTGTAGAGATTGGTTTGAGGAGCAATTAATCCCAAGCATTTCTGTCTTTTAAATATTCTGAAATCGTATAGTAACCGTTACCATACAAGTTAAATTTAACATTTTTTTTAAATTGTGCCTCTAGTCTAGCGGTTCAGTTGTTGGACTTGACTGCCTGAGGTCTCGGGATCGAATCCCGGGTCGGGCAACAAAAAGAAAATTGGGTTTTGCTATTTTCTAATAAAAAAAAAAACGTTGCTCGGGATTGAATGTGTGCCCCGTTGGCGAAAGACTTGCCACCTATCACATTGTGAAACTTAGTGTCTTCGTCTAGTCGTGGGTGCCTAGTTGTGCCTCTGCCTACCCTTTCGGGGACATACGTATTAAGTCGGGGGAATTAGACGAAAAAACTGGAATTTTAAAGTACGATTTTTCCGTAATGTACGATTTTTCGTATAAACAAACACACAATAACCCATTATTTATCGTTTTCGTCGTATTCCACCGAGCCGTGTACACAGAAGCCGGCATTCAACAATAGACATGAAAACGAGCAGCTGTCTAAAAATAGGCATTGAAAAGAAAATCCAAGGAAATGTTTTCAGTAAAGAAAATATGTAAATGGAGTTTTTATAGACGGCCCGAAAGAAGCATTCTCATTTAGTAATGCTTTGTGTTATTAGTTCGGTGTTTTGGAACCTAATATAAAAATTGAAAAAAAAAGAAAAAACGAGTTTGTCCGGTTCCTGTGTGGAATGGACCATCTTCCTCCCTGGCTAAGTTGTTACCTACACGAGCAACAAATGGTAACTGGTAAAGTGCAATGCAGCATCTGGCCCGAGTAGGGATAAAGCACCTTACCTAATGCAGCCACCATAATGACAGTGCAAAGCTCCAGTCCAGAGGACAAGGATGCCTGTAGCCCATAAGGGCTACTTGCAATTCTTACTACCAAAAAATTCGTCTATCTTACGATTCCACTAGAAAATTTTTAAGTAATTTAATCAAAATTTGTCCAGCATCACTTTTAAAAAATTAGTAATTATGTACATACCTATCCTTCCGATCCTTATCCCTATCCTTTATTAGTATTCTGGTCGCGGTGGTGGGCGTTGGGAACGTTAGTTGCCTTGTCATTTTTTGTCATTTGGAGGATTATTTGCCACAACAGTTACACTGCTTACGCGGAATTAGCAAAATAAAGGCTTATTTTACATCCGCTGTAATGGACATCCATAAAGTAAGGCCTTATTAAATTAAAAACGACGGGTTGCACTCCGGGAGTGCCGGCAGAAGTAAAAACTTGAATATTAACCTTGTGCATTTTCAATATTTTGGAATAGTTAGGGAACAAATTTGTACGAATTGCTTTAATTATTAGTATGAAAATACTGTCATTTATGTCGTAGAATACAATATTCATTTATTGCGCTATCGTACCTAAACATGACAACACGAACATTCGCGCAAGCGCTCTGCGCCGTCTTACGAATGTTTGATCAGGTCACGTGTCCTGACACGAGTTTAGAAGTTTTTAACCATTTCAAAAAAAGGTCGCAACGCCGCTAAGGAAGTTTTCACTTCAAAAAGTCCGTTAAAAAGATAAAAGCACGTACTTCTAAAACAAGAGATCAAAATAGTTTTATTTCACAGGTTCAACTTCGAGAAACATATTTCATTGGATCAGGATTTTTCAAAATGATAGCTTAATAAAGGAAACGAAGACCAATAACGCATCCAGAGCATTCCCGAGTACGGTTGTAAATATTTGACGCGATAAATCCATCAAGCTTTATTGCTTTTTGCCATTTTAACTGCCCGAACACATCCCTGCACTGCGACATCGTCCATTTTTGCATTGTGAAAACATTTCACAATAACACTCGAGTTGTGTTAAAGCTTGCATTCAAGGAAGTCACATATAATCATTTAATAAACATAGTCAGTTAATAAGCGGTCGCAGCCACAGTTTATATCTTGCCCATACATATAACAATGAATGCCCATTTCGCGTGTTCATCGCCTCACTCCTGAACAGATGAACAAATTTTACTAATTATTTTTTGTCGTGTTAGCTATCGTCAGAAAAAGAAAAAACCGGGAAAATCGCAGAGAAAATGGGAAATATGATGCTTTAATCTAAACACTCTGTTGGTATAAGCTATAATTGTCAAGCGATACGAAGTTCGCCGGATCGGCAAGTGATTTTTATTTTTCAAGAACTTTTTAGCTATAAACATATCAAAAGTAACAATTTTTATAACCAGACCATGCATTATGCATGTGTCATATTTTCTAAAGTTATTGCTGTATAAGGGAAATGGAAAGCTATAACGTCGCCAGACTCCAGAATACTACCGAGTTTAAATTATTGGTATAGTAAATCTATCAAGATTTGTGTCTTTTTACACTCAGATTATTTTATTACCCGACTTACTTACAATATACGTTATTGTTTACTAGCGGCCCGCCCTGGCTTCGCACGGGTATAAAATATACGTATAAACCTTCCTCTTCGAACACTTTACTTATTAAAAAAAACAGCATCAAAATCCGTTGCGTATTAAAGATTTAAGCACACAAAGGGACAGAGGAAGCGACTTTGTTTTATACTATGTGGTGAAGATCTTACTCGAACTGTATAGAGCTAATAATAGGATGAAACATATTTTATACAAAATTTTGTATATTAGAAAATATATCAAAAATGGGTTGGCTAAAAATGTCCACAGGATGTTTTATTTGTGACACTGATATGACAAGATGTTTTATTTAATTAGAAAAATGTTGTTATACAAATTTCGCCGGGTCGGCTAGTATACGTATAAAAATGAATCCTCGTTTCCTCTAGTCATCGCATCACTCTTTTTTGCTTATTCTTTTTTGTGTGGGTTAGTATCAGCGGAAGGTTCTTATGAATAATAAACTGCTAAAATTGTTGAGGAAATGTGAAAAGCAAGGCATCAATCTGCAGCTGTTAATGCCTGCGACACGAAGCTCGCCGGGTCGGCTAGTTTGTATATAAATATAATGTTAAAATAACACGTATCATCCGTCATCCAGGTAACTAGATTTTGAAATACACTGGCTTTTATCCTGATATAGTAATGGGCTAATATAATGCTACTATTATTGCCATATTTTAATACATGATGCCCAAACTTTGGACCCCTTTTTACGAAAATTGCGCGGACGCAGGAGCATAAAATTTAGCACACTTATAGTTTGTGTGTAGAAGAAGTGCAAAACGCTAATATTTTTCAATAATAATGCCTACAAAGTACATTAAATCAATAAATAAAACATTACCCACACTACCATGCATTTGACACACACAAACAAATATATTGATGTTGACGATAAAAGATCACAGATGGCGCACTAACTGTTCAGGAAACAATGTAGTTGGTCTTAAGAAATGAAGATGGCGTTCTTATCAACAAGATATTAAATTTTTTATGGTCGAATTTCGACCAATGGGCGACCTCTAGTGACCATAAAACTTTGATAAACAGATATATCCGCGGGCAACAAGTACAAGTAGGAAATGAAAACCAATCAATGGACGCACCACGATATTCCCGAGTACGATTGTAAATATTTAATGTTATAAATCTATCCTGGTTTATTACCAGCATTAACATGCAGTCAAATAAACCTCTGATATTCCAAATCGTTTCAATTCAATTCATTGATTAAATTTAATTGAATAGCTGTTTTCTTAAGCCTGGACTGTAGCGGTAAAGGCACGATAAGTAGCGGTCTGGTGTCGGACTTGACTTTTTGAGGTCCCGGGTTCGGTCGGGCAACAAAATAAAAAAGAAAATAAGTATTGTCAATTTTCTAAAAATAACGTTGCCCGAGATTGAATATGTGCCCGGTTCGCGATAGGCTTGCCACCTCTCACATTGCGGGACTTATGCCCGATTTCACCAAGAGCCCCTATACTTTAGGGGACCTTTTAACGTTACAGTCTCACTGTTTCTATATAAAACCGACCCCTAAAATACGTTAAAAGGTCCCCTAAATATGGTGAAATCGGGCATAAGTGTCTTCGGCTAGTCTTGGGTGCCCTTATTGTGCCTCTGCCTACCTCTTAGGAGATATTTTAATGAAGATACTTTCTTAAGGGACCAGAGTATTCCAAGGTCTAACTTAATATTCCAGTCTGTATTACAGTAGTAACAATTGTAATGCCAAATTAAACCTTGAAGTACTTGTCTATGTTTATTAATAAGAGGTTATATGTTTTACTCCGTGTTGTTTCAAGTCTACAGTGTAAACCATAGACATAAGTAGAATAGGCCTTCTTGCCTATTCTACTTATGTCTATGGTTACTTCTACTCGTAAGAACGAGCAGAGGTACTAACAACACCGAGAGACTAACACGACGTACGTAGCCGTGCTGCAATTTATTCGAGTAGGTATCCACTGCCTTTACCTATTCTTGCCGACACAATGATGTCACGTTCCTATCCGGAAGGCAGGGTAACTTGCAGGCCTTGCACAATAGGCCTAGCATCCTGGCCACAGGACAGGTCATTTAAAACATCTATGCTGTCTATAGGCCACGACAAATGTGGAAAAAACTAAGCAGCTAACAGACATTAAGCTCGTCAGTCTCTGCCATACCCGCAAAAGAACTAGCGTAAAGATATTCATGTATAATATCGTAAAAGAAATTCATTCAAAAAAATAGTCAATTCCACCTCCAGCACGTGTTATTACAATAAAAATAATTGTGTGTAGAACAGACCAATAAAAAAAAGTAGAAACTTTCTGTTTTGGAGGAATACACATCTTGTAGTCACCTTTAATACGTCGATAGTTATGTCCTGTAGCTGAAATTCGATAGGGATTAAAAGTAAGGGAACGGGATTTGAATCTTCGGTAGCTCTAATGATTAGCGAATGACGATGATTCATTACTAACAGACGAAAAGGTGCAGATTTGAATCCTGTTTGAGGTGTTTGTTATTCTATACAAATCGTGACATTTTATCCAGAGAACGGAAAAGTACTAAAGTTGAAGTATAAAAAATACACCACATACCAATAAAAATATACCATACGTATTACAAACCCGGGTAACAAAATAATATATTTTCTTTTGGCTGCGCGACCCAGGGTTTGAACCTGGGATCTTATGAAGTCAAGTCCGACTTTAGCTAGCTAGACCACAGAGGCGATTTTCTAAATTTAAAACAATTTTAAATTTGATTATCATATGTAGTAGGTATATATGATTAATTACCTTCCATTTTGAGGGTGCGGAGAAGCAGCTCTCTCCCCCTGCACGAGAAATAGAGAGCCCCTGTCTGCGTCGAGTAAAATCGACACGTTTTGTAGGATTTTGTGACACAACACTCGAACTTCCAGTTCATTGCATATGTCCTTAACCTAGAACAAAAGATAAATAAGTTCACGCATACGTCGCCGAAGAGGTAGACAGGAGTAAATCAACATCTAGGATCAAAAAGTATTTAGTTGCACAATGTGATAGGTTCTCATCGGCAACTGATCCTTTATCCAAGCCCAACGTTGCTTTTTTTGTACACTAACAAACAAGCAGACGAATTTCTGGTAGTAAGAAAATCACGCTTCCTTTAGACACCAAATGCAGTATTGGTGCGTTACCAACCTGAGGCGAGTTTATTATGCGCCGTGCAAAAGTACGTTACCCTCCGAACCGGAACACGTCAAAGCCTAGCACTGACGTTATGGCGGCAGGAATAATTAAGCAGGTGGTACCAGCTTGATGGGAGATGGAAATATAATCTAAACATTACACTTTTATACATAACACTTCAACTTTTCCACAATACCTCATTCGATACTATTTTTATCTTTAGCCAACCGAATTCATATTTAATTGCATTTTCACAGCTTTACAATCAAAGGAGGTATTGACATCGTGGGTGCAAAGAATGTCCGGTAGAATGTTGTGGGAGGTCCAAGGCGATTTCAGGCCTGGAAGAGGATGAACGGATCATGTACATTCGCTCCGCAACATGCAAGAGTAGCATCTGACTCTGGGTCAGAAGGTTTTCTGTTGTTTTGTGGATCTTAAAAAGGCATTTGCTATGGTACAAAAGGAACTTTGGGACATTTTGCCGGTTTATGGGAAAAACGGGACTTGCTAAGAGCTGTGTAGTCTATGTGTAAATAAATAAATTTCCTTGGACAAGTTATACAAATTGAATCTAACCCCAAAGTAAGCGAATTATATGCTTGTTTTATGGGTATTAGTCAACGATTCTAAAACAAAGAAATACTTATACAGATACTAGAATAAATTTTATAAGTACCCAGGCCCGGAAATGCAGACATTTAATTGTTCATCACACAACTGCCCCGTCGGAAATCAAACCCGAGCTTTGCGATTGATCGGTATAGTAAGGCGATGTATGATGATATGTATGAAGATTATAAAACATGTGTGCGGGTTGACGGCAACAGATCGCCTTGGTTTGATGTTAACATTGGCGTCAAGCAGGACTGTGTGACATGCACGCTTGTCTACCTTGTATTTAGATAAATGCTTTTAAAAGCTAAGATCAACGAATGTGGGAATGTGTATGGGTGAGCAAGTGGTGAACTGCCTGATTTATTCAGATGATGCTGTACTTTTGGGCTCTACACCATCTAAACTGCAAACTGGATAGAAGATTCATTAAAAAGCTATTACATATAATTTAACTCAATAATTAATTAATTATAAATAACGTTGTCCGGGATTAGACATGTGCCCATTTGCCAATAGGCTTTCCACCTATCACATTGTGGGAATAGTGATTTCGGCTTTTCATAGGTGCCCTGGTTGCACCTCTACCCACCTCTTCAGAGATACGCGCGATAAGATAAAGTATGTTCACACAGGAAAGCCTATCGACAACCGGGCACATATTCAATTCCGGGCAACGTATCGAAACACTATTTCTCAAAACACATGTTCTATAACTTTATTAACAAGAAAGTAAAGCCAAAATTATCCTAATCATATCGCGATAAAATAGTTCAAGTAGAACCTAATTCATAAATAGTTTGGACAAGGAAAATGGTAAACGATGCTACAGAGAAAGTTTGTCGCTTATGAATAAGGCATAAGACATAAAGCCCCTTTTCCCCTTAGATAAGGATACTTTTGTACCGAGACGAGCAGATTAGTTAGTATAATTTTTATTCAAAAAAACTTACTCGTAAAGTACTTATCGCCTCTGTGGTCTAGCGGTTCAGTTGTTGGACTCGACTGCATGAGGTCCCGGGTTCGAATCCCGGGTCGGGCAACAAAAAGAAAATTGGGTTTTTCCAATTTTCTAATAAAAAAAATGTTGCTCGGGATAGGATATGAGCCCGGTTGGCGATAGGCTTCTTCGGCTAGTCGTTGGTGCCCTGGTTGTGCTTCTGCCTACCTCTTCGGGGATATGGGCGTGAAGATACTACTCGTAAAGTACTTAATATAAAAAGACTAGTTGAGCTGATGTTTCATCAGGGAGAAACGAAAAGATACAGATCCTTTACCATGTGTTGGTATAAATTACGTTCGGTAAGTTACGTGACGAAATCTATGATACTTTTGGTCTTAAAATGAGTTTCTCTGCGTTACCAATAGAGGCGCTGTTCAACGTTTTCATACAAATAATATACAGAGACAGTAGCGAGTACAGTAAACTTAACAAGCCGTAAACTTATGGTAAGGGCTCTGATTCAAATCCTATATGACGTGATTTTTTCTTTCTTTAATAATATCGTGGAAATTAATTAGAAATACGACAAAGTTCTAAAATTAAAATTTATCAAGAGATTTCATTCAATTAATATAATACTGACTTTCAGACCTCGGTTTAGTCTGCGTGGTCCAAACAATTTTGACTATTTAGGCATAACATCTCAGTCACATGACAGCGACGCACCTGTAACATCAATGGTGTCTATAGCCCATGCCTGTCTCTTACTATAAGAAGAGCTTTGTGCTTGTTCACTGACCATACTGATTTTTTTAAAAAAGTGTTCATATTCCGTTTAGAAATCCTAAAATACATAGGTATGTTTTTAATTTTATTTAAACATAGAATCTTTTTTAAAAAACATTTTTAATTTTATTGACAGAGTTTCAATACTGAACTACAAATAATTTTAATATTAAACATTTTTTTTCAAAATAAACTTTAACGCTCCTCTGCACCTTAAAGTTACACTCAAATCATTAGCCGTTTATTTGTGCAGAGGCTACTAAATCACTACATAGAATAAAACAAAGTCGCTTCCTCTGTCCCTGTGTCCCATTTGTATGCTTAAATCTTTAAAACTTTTTTAATCGCGGTTATGAGAAACATATAGACAGACAAAAATTCTAAAAATGCTCGAAATTTATTTAAAGTGGTAGATTTATTATTATATAGACCCGTCACAAGTGCCTCTTGTAGGTTTATGTGAAATAAAGATGATTTATTATTATTATCACCGACATAACAACACCTAGTAATAAAGGGAGCAAAACACTTGAAATCCGGGATGTGTAGAAACATTTGTTAGGTTATCTTACATATCTTCAAGCAAAGCTCTCTGCATTATAGATGGAGAATATTAAGTGACAAGTGAACGAAATTCTCCGGGTCCACAAGAATATTCATATTATTGCTAAAACGTGTTTTGTGTTTGTTTTCAAATTAATTGAGAGCATTTATTTCATTTGTCATATTAATGACCCCCGCGTAAATCAGCCCGGTTTTTACCTAAATTTTGTACCTTAATTACGCTTGACGCTCGCGCAATAATTCCTGAGGACAATAACCGATATAATTTTTTTTTTATAATATTGGAAGGCAAACAAGCAGACGGATTTCCTGATGGTAAGCAATTCACGCCGCCTAGAGACACCAATTGTGTAATGGTACGTTGTTCAAAGTTGTTAGGTTAGTTAAATCAAGCGTTACTTTGCGACTCTTAACTATAACAAAACTGTAAGGTAAATCAGGTGTTACTTTGCGACCCTTAACTATAACTAATGTGTTAGGTAAATCAGGCGTTACTTTGTGACCCTTAACTATAACTAATGTGTTCGGTAAATCAGGCGTTACTTTGCGACCCTTAACTGTAACTAATCTGTTAGGTAAACCAGGCGTTACTTTGCGACGCTAACTATAACTAAACTGTTAGGTAAATCAGGCGTTACTTTGCGACGCTAGCTATAACTAAACTGTTAGGTAAATCAGGCGTTACTTTGCGAAAATCTATTACAACAGATGCAGAATAATAAGAATTCAGTCATGTGGAAAGAATGACAGACGAAAGATTGACAAAGCAGATATACAATGCGAATGTGGATGGATGTAGGTACCCGGGGAGACCAAGGTTGACATTCCAGGATCAGATCACTCGGATATTATCCGAGGATAGTGTCAAGAATTTCCTAAAGTAACGTGAAGGAAGCCGGATAGGTTTGTCAGGATCGTGAGGTGTGGCACTCGATACTTTCTGCATATCCCGTAAGGGACTTGGCGTGAAGATATGTATGTGTATGTAGAATAATCTTTCAATATGGTAATTCCGCGAGACCCGTGTAACTATTGTGGAAAGTGTGAGTTGGTGTACTTTGTGGTCAGCTCTTTGATAAGGTTGGTGACAGACGTGAAAAGTTTGATTGTTTCCCTAGTTCGGATAATTTTCGTGGTTTGAACATGGTGGTTTTGGTCACAGTCTATGTCACTTGGAAGACTTCTCGCTACAGTAACACGAATTCCGCGGAATTAGCGAGATAACGGCCTTTTTCAACTAATCATGTGACATATTAGAATAAAAATTGTAAGTAAATTGTTATTATTCCTGTGTCAAGAGTTTTTTTTTTGACAACAACACTGTTAGCGCTCAATGTCCGAAACAATATCTGCTACTTCACGGTATAACTCTGCTGTCGGAGAAATAAAAACTATAATGTAGTCACATATACACAATAGTGATCACTCATGTGACAAGAGCCTTCTGAATAATATATTACGACTGTTCACCCTTATCAGCAACTAAGGATTGCTGTTACTTCACGGTATAACTGGACTGTCAGGAAGATAAAAACTACAAAAAAAAATATCTTCACGCCCATATCCCCGAAGAGGTAGGCAGAGGCACAACCAGGGCACCCACGACTAGCCGAAGATACTAAGTCCCACAATATGATAGGTGGCAAGCCTATCGCCAACCGGGCACATTTCCAATCCCAACCAACATTTTTTTTATTAGAAAAATTCAATTTTCTTTGTGTTGGCCGACCCGGGATTCGAACCAGGGACCTCATGCAGTCAAGTCCAACACCCGGACCGCTAGACCACAGAGGCGATAAAAACTATAATGTGACTAATTAGAATTTTTTTTACAAATAGTGATCACTCATGTAATCCTTCTAAATATATTACGACTGGCACATAAAAAATTACAATTTGACAAATAAGAATAAAATTGTATACAAATAATAATTAATCACTCAAGTGACAACAACAACTAAGGTTAGCGCTCAAATTCCGAAACAATCTCCGTTACTTCACAGTGTAACTCCGCTGTCGGGGAGATAAAAACTATAATGTGACAAATTAGAATAAAAATTGTAAAAAATTGTATTCACTCATGTGAAAGGAGCCTTCTGAATAACATATTACGGCTGTCCTCCCTTAACAACAACTAAGGTTCGCGCTCAATTTCCGAAACAATCTCCGCCGCTTCACGGTTTACCGAGAATGTTAGTATGATACAAAAATTGATCAAATGTCAAATTAGAATACGTTTATTTCTTCAACAAATACTGATTAACGTAATCGTTAAATGATAGTAAATTTCAATCGCCTCTATGGTCTAGCGGTTCAGTTGTTGGACTTGACTGCATGAGGTCCCGGGTTCGAATCCCGGGTCGGGCAACAAAAGAAAATTGGGTTTTTCCAATTTTCTAAAAAAAAATGTTGCTCGGTTGGCGATAGGCTTGCCACCTATCACATTGTGAGACTTAGTATCTTCGGCTGGTCGTGGGTACCCTGGTTGTGCCTCTGCCTACCTCTTCGGGGATAAGGGCGTGAAGATACTTTTTTAGTAAATTTCATTGGTGGTTAAAGGCCTTTCGATTTTAAAAGGTTTGTAGTGATATTTTTTTTTTATATTTAAAGAGCAAAACATACGACGTCAGTGGCACGTTGTTAAGCCCTGAGGGCTGAAAACGCTGACTTTATGGTACCATGAGAAAATAGCTTCACAGTTTTTTTGTAGTATTGGAATGCAAATAAGGAAACTGTACCCTCTTAACCGGAAAACTAAAATAGCAAGCACTAGCTTTTGACAAAATATAATAAGACAATGGCATCACTCCATTCAGAACAAAATCCAGTATGGTAAGCTTATTAACAGTGGGGACGTCACATCCTTACGCCAAACAATGTTTATAATTAATCAATTGGAAATATGTTTCTTTCCGACACGTGTTTATTTACAAAAAGCCGGCAGATATAACAGAGAAATATTATGAACTAATTTTAACCGACCTAGAAAAAAAGGAGTACGTAGTACGTACGTTCGACTGCTATTAATTTTTATTAATGCTAAACGAGTGAAACCGATTTTAAAAATTATGTATCTTCTAGCTCCTCCTTCGAACTTCATTACACCTTTTCAGTTTGTAAGAGATAAAATAAAATGTTACTTTTCCTAATTTCTTCGCAATCGAACGGGATAAAAATTATCTTTTGTCCTCCTGGTTCTTAGCTATCTCCCATCACTTTTTATCTAAATCGGTTCAGCCGTCCTTGAATTATAAATAGTGTAACTAATACGACTTTCTTTTACTTATACAGATTTTAACGGACGTATTCCGAGATAATGGGACCAGATTGCCATAAAATTCAAATCTAATTATGAAATCCCGAGATTTTTGCAGTTCTACAACGCTTAAATTATTATTTGAAAATTGGAAAAAGACCTCCCTAGTGGGCCTACTCGTAAATCAAACCGTGAATGTCATGTAGTCAACACTAACACCAGCCTACTAAACCAAGTTGAGCGTATGATAAAGCGCTACATAGATAAATCACTCATATCACTCTGCACGTATTTACTCTCGCCTATTAATCCGTGCTCGACCTTGATTAAAATTGACAATTTGGGTCATACGTGACTATCTCTATAATCCTAGAGGCTTTAGCAGAAAGCTATACTGCGTATATCAAATTATGATAGTACAGGCGTTTGACCGCGACTTTGTCAGCGTGAAATGCTAACTGTTTTTATACAAACTTTCATCTCCAGTTATAGTCCTTTGGGTATAGATTTTTGAAACAAAAGTGTATATCCCCGTGTTGGTCCGGTCTCTTTTATAGAATAGACCATCTGCCTTCCTGCCAGGTAGCTCGTAAAAGGCGAGCATAGGCTTACAGTCACTAACACCGTGACATCCTACTAGGTGGTAGAGTTTCGCAGCGACTCACCTGCATTGGTACCACCACATATTCCTGCCGCCATAATGTCAGTGCTTGTCGTTGACGTGTACCGGTGCGGAGGGTAAGGTAGCCGGTAAACTTACTTTTGCTCGAGTTCTACCATCTCGGCCTTAGGTTGGCAACGCACCATTACCAACTTTGGTGTCTCTAGGCGGCGTGACTTTCTTACCATCAAGAAATCCGTCTGCTTGTTTGCCTTCCAATATCATAAAAAAATATTTGAACACGAATTTTAACACTCGTATTCGTAACAAATTTTATCAAAATCAAAAAAAAATCCCTGTACTATAATTAAGGCCGAGCGTATGTTTGAACGCGGATCTTTATATTCATATCAGATTTTATCAAAATCAAAAAAAAATATTTCCCAAGACCACAAAGGTAAAACTTATGCATATTATGTGAACCATCTGCGATACAAACGATTTCTATGCAAAAATAAATACATTTACTAAGGATATCGGAGCCCCTCCCATACATTTAACGGGCATTATGTTTTTGTATTAAACATATACTCGTACAACGTGAGGTGTCTATAAGGTGTATTTAAAAATGACATTGAGCATTTTAAATTTTTGAAGTTACATTTCTTTAGGCGCGTTATGAAAAAATTTTGAGATTGAAATATAAAGACGCGCGATCTGAAAGTTGCCTGCTTTAGAAACATGTTGCTACATTTACACACGTATAATCAAGTATAACTTTTTACGCGCGTACATATTTTTTTAAAGTCAAAGATTCAACGGTTATTTCTAAGAGTAAAATGTGAATCCCGTCCCTCTCTAACTATTAAAATCAGAGAATAAAAACTCAAAAACAATACAATAAACATCTTAACGAAATCAATGACGATTTGAAAACCGACTCCAATTGTTTCATTACCACAACGCTATTTTAGAAAAAAAAATTCGAAAGGTGTCTATGATCCCGAGATGATCCCACAATAATTTTATCAACATTATACTAGCAGTTTTGAGTTATACTTAATTATACAAAAAAAATCATCTACGATGTCGACATCATAAACGAAATGCCATCTATGATCATATACAACATCATTGATAATGATGTCGTCGAACGCTAAAACTCGACAAGTTCTAGTCGTCGAACGCTCTAACTCGACAAGCTCCAGTCGTCGAACGCTCTAACTCTACAAGCTCTAATTTCACTACTCAACTCCCATGACACAATATATGGCTTGATCACATTGGTGTAAGGTGAAAAATGTATTAACCAGTCATTACGTTCCCCTTACGCTTTCATACCAGACTTCTCATAGTGGCGAAACTTTTCCGAATGGAGCTGCCAACTGCAACTGCCGACAGTACGTGCAGCGCTACACTACTGCTTTTTAAATTGTATGTGCTTATATAAAATAGTTTCAAGCACCGCAGAAAGAGGCTGCAACTATATTTAAAATTTATGCAGTAGCTGCACATGCTGTCGGCAGTTGCAGTTAGCAGCTTGTTTCGAAAAAGCACCTTCAATCTTATATTTTGACTTGATAGAAGATATAGCTTGTAGAGTGTTTAGAGTAAGAATCTTGGCTCTACATGACATCTGATAACTTTTTCGCATTGTGTGACTTTATATTCTCGTCTTTGCAGCATTTTCAATGAACACGTTTTGATGTGATGATAAAAATACAAAACAGTAAAGAGAAAATAAGAGAGAAACTAAAAATTTCACCACAAGACTTGAATCAACCGTAGATCAAATGGTTCGAGCATTCGTCGGCGTGAGACGAAGTGGTACACGTTCAAATCCTGTCTGTGGTGACTTTTTTATTATATTACAAACACACATATCTTCATGCCAAGTCCCTTACGGGGTAGGCAGAGAGTATCGAGTGCCAGAACCTCACGATTTTGACAAACCTGTCTGGCTTCCTTCACATTCTAATGAATTTTCATACAAAACCTTTTCATAGAAACACGCCGGTTTCGGAGACTCTTGACACCACTCTCGGATAATATCCGAGTGATCTGATCGTGGAATCTCAATCTTGGTCTTCCCGGGTACCTACATCCATCCATATTCGCATTGTATATCTGCTTGTCAGTCTTTCATCTGTCATTCTTTCCACATGACCGAACCAGTGGAGCATGCCCTTTCGTATTTTAACACTAACACTTTCTTTCCACCCCCACTCTTTCTCGGATCTAACTGCCACTTTTTTTTTAATTTTTAGACAAAATATAAAATTTAATATTAAATGTATTCGATTCTAATATTAATATAAAAAGTTTATCGTCCCTACAAGGAAAAGAGTACATTTAAAAAGTCTTGAAAGGACCGCAGAAAGGAAAAAAGCTACGGACTGTCTCTAATTAGTCCTTTTCATATAGACCGGACGACATGCATGCCGTCCTTTCAAAGAAGACCAGCGGTTTTTTGTAGACTAACTCTGTTATTGGTTGCACGTGATTCGATTCAGTAGCGAGCGAAATTCTTTTATCCTTTTAAAAATAATTACAACTTTTGGATCGAGTGAAAAGATGGACCCAGTTTATTCACAACGATCGGCCCACCCGGCTTTGCACGGGCATAAAATATACATATAAACCTTCCTCTTCGATCACTTTATCAATTAAAAAAAACCGCATCAAAATCCGTTGCGTAGTTTTAAAGATTCAAGCATAAACAGGTACATAGGGACAGAGGAAGCGACTTTGTTTTATACAATGTAGTGATTACAAAATTTCGTGTAAGTACCTATTATGTAGACTTAGACAATCTTGGTGGCGTTTTCAACCGACTTTGACGAAAAGGTCATTTAACATCTATATTTCTTTATGTATGTCATTCGACTTCTCCGTTATTTCTGAACCGATTTTGAAGTGTTATTAAAATTATTGTCTGTTTTTCTGTTCACTGTTCACCTAACAAATGAACGGATTTTTATCTAATTTTGTGTAGTATCTATAATGGCTTATTTAGCTGGTCAACATTTAGGATACCTGTGGCTGTGGGACAATATTTCGTGTTCATCACTTACAAGGAAGTCATTTACAAGTCTTACAAGTGTAAGAAGTCGCGGGCAGCAATTAGTATACATATGAAACAAAGTCACATTTGTTACATCAATCATAACTCGAGAAATGCTGGACAAATTTTAAAGTTTTGGATTTTTTTATCTTGAATACTTAAATGACTATTAAGACATTTAGAAAAATATTAAATTTAACGTATGGTGGGTGGTAAGAAATTCGCCAGTATAGCTAGTAATACCACAACAACGACTCGAGGGATTGTGATATAAGTGCGATTATCGTCAGTCTTTCTAGAGAATCAAGCCTAAAACCATAGTCAGCAACTCTATTTGAAAAAATAAAACTGAATGCTAGTCATTATAGTTCAATTATATAAGTTGCAAATAGTAGCATAACAATAAAAAAATAATCAACCTAGCAAATTTTAAAAGGGTTATCTCACACCCTCATCCCTATTAAAAGATCGTCATGACGCGGTTAATGTGTATGTGCACCATTTGGGCCTGTGCTGAGGTCAACACTGATAAAACGGCACCCTGCCTGACAGTATACACAAACATATATAGATTTGTCATTTTCAGAACATATAAATTAACAGCTGTTGTCCACGGCTTAGGGTTCTCTAGCTCGCGAGAACAATGATATTGGTATAAAAAGGAGTCTATCTATGTTCTTTTCAAAATTATATCTATGATAAAATGCATCAAAACCAGTTCTGCGTTTTGAAATGACCATGAAACATATGTATAACAATATATAATCATTTTCGCACTTCTAACATTATTAAGGACTTCATAAAAACTGTTAAAAACTGGTGAAAGTTGCAAAAAATAGCCATTACAAAAAATTTCAATGTTAATACAATTATTTCGTGATTTCTACTTATGATTAATCTTAAAACCTTACACCTTCTAAAATAACGATATTTAACAGTTAACGTATAATTCTAGTACAAACACATATTTTATAGCCGGTAACATTGACAAGCCAAATAATCTGTCATATAAATATTAGTATAGATAAATACGTAATACGTGGAGCTGAATATATTTGAAGGTTTTTGACTTCCGTTAAGTCCAATTCATTCACAGCGCACCATTTTGCCTGTTTTGTCAAGCCATAATACGTATACATTTTTTGGCGGGGAATTGCAAATTAAATAATTTTATTTGGATTTAAGTATAGATTTCCGCAAAACAACGCCTTCTTCCATCAATGTTTTATTTAAACTTTTTCCTTAACTCAAATTAAAATATCAAGTTGTATTTAATTGTTGTAGACAATTAAGGATTAAAAAACTAAGATCAATCAGATAAAATGGCAAACTGTTTGATCTATGAATAAAAATCCGAGTTGGCATTGATAGATTAAATTATTAGTTTTAAATTCATTCAAATATCATAGTTACTCAGAAAATGAGTATTTAATTTCCTACTGCAACATTTGTGCTAAATCGATTACGTACTTTCCAAGGTACATACAGATATAATTAAGTTCTGATCCTAATTTGAAATAAAAGTGAGATTTAAAAAAATTAATGTAAGTATCTTCACACCCAATATAGGTAACGGTAGGCAGAGTCACAACCAGGGCACCCACGAGTAGCCGAAGACACAAAGTCCCGCAATGTGGTAGGTGGCTAGCCTATCGCCAACCGGGCATATATCCAATACCGAGAAACGTTTTGTTTATTAGAAAATTGGAAAAACCCAATTTTCTTTTTGTTGCCCGACCCGGGAATCTAACCCGGGACCTTGGTCAGTCAAGTCCAAAAACTCGACCGCTAGGCCACAGAGGCGACAAAATTTAATGTGCTATTTTAAATTGACGATTGCCTTTGCTTTTGGTTTTCCTATTGCACTTTTATGTATTTATACAAACATTAAGTAATAATTCGATATGCGTGATATGGAAGTTTTATGATAAAAAAAAATTAGCTATATTCCTAAAGGTGACAACCCTAATAAATAGTTCGATAGTCGGTTAGGGTCGATCTTTCGTAGTGTAGTGCATGCTTTATCTCCATCTTTAGCCGCTGTTACGTGTAGACAGAGATAACATAAGTATGCAGCTTCGATTGCATAATACGACCTTGGAGGGATAGTCCATATACTATATCTACATATTTAAAGATAAAGGTTTTAATGGCGTAAGGATGTGATAACTACATCACCCCCTATCAGAATACTCCATTGATTTAGTTTTCTGTATTATCCAAATCAGTCCTAAAAGAGCCTATTGAGTCATGCAGCGATTCACCCTGATTGGTTCAGGCACCTTACCTATTCCTGCCGTCTGAAGCCGTCTGAGGTGAAGTGCTCGAACTAATCGGATTCCGGTCTAAAGAGTTATTCACATACAGATGAAACACTTTTATATCGACTTACAAAGAATTGGACGTTATATATTTAAAAGTACTACTGGTCGCCCATTTTACGAAATTCGACCATAATAAATGTTAATATCTTGTTGATAAGAACGAATCTTCATTTTTCAAGACCAACTACTTTGTTTCCAAACTTTTTAGGGCACCATCTGTAATCTTTTATCGTTTTCATCCATATATTTGTTTGTGTGTGTCACAAACATGGTAGTATGGGTAATGTTTTATTTGTTGATTAAATTTTTTTTATGTTATAGGAAGGCAAAAAAGCAGACGGTTTTCCTGGTGGTAAGAAATTCACGCCGCTTAGAGACACCAAAGGTGGTAATGGTGCGTTGCCAACCTGAGGTCAGGATGTTAGGCCTCGAGCAAAAGTAAGTTTACCGGCTACCTTAACCTCCGGACCGGAACACGTACTTAAACGTAAATGTACTTTATAAGCATCATTATTGAAAAATATTAGCGTACTGCACTTCTCCTACACATAAACTATAAGTGTGCCGAATTTTATGCTCCTGCGTCCGCGCAATTTTTCGTAAAAAGGGGCCCAAAGTGACCAGTTCGCATCACGTATTAATTTATAGATTTTGTTTTGTGTATTATCACAGACAGTTTGCCTTATGAACCAATTTAACTAATTTCTTGGAAGAACGTGCTTTCTTGTTTATTCAATTGAAATTTAATCATAATCCGACAGATTACTAAATCGACCATCAGAAAAATTTTTTTTTTTAAGATATTTTTGGTCTGGGTCCGCTGAATAGAAAAGACCAACTGCCTCTCTGCCAGGCAGCTTGTAAGATACGTGCACTGGTTGAAATATAGATCACCACTAACAAGTCCACTGGTGGTAGAGCTGCACAGAAACTAGCCTGAGTAGGTATCCACCGCTTTACCTATTCCTGACGCCATAATGACACTGTCATGTTGCGGTCTGGAGGGGAGGGTATCCACTAGACTTGCACAATAGGCCTTCCATCCCGATTTTGGGACAGCGACGCACCTGTAACATCTATGGTATCTATAAGCCACGATTGCCTCTTACATATAGGTGGTCTTATAGAGCCGTGTGTTTGTTTGCTAACTTTTAACATAAAATAACTTACCAATAGATAAAAGCAGTATTAATCAAACAAAAAAGAAATAGAATAGACCCACGTAAAATTCTCCCAGTGATTAAAGCCGGGTTCCTATAATCAACGAACCGTAATCCGTTAATAAAACCTAAAAGCGACGAAGCGATTCTCATAGTTACACAAAATGTTTCGAGTTATCATTCGATAACGAATTACCGTAGTTAGATTTTTTAGTATTAGTACAAAAATACCATTCGTAATCAAAACGAATCGTTTAATGAATATAGGAACGACGAAAAATACGTCCTATTTGCGCAGTCAGTATATTAGACGTACACGTCAAATTGTCACCTCTTAAAATGGCAAATACTCATTTATTGAAGCGATAACATGGATCTAAAAATAACCATCCAATCATTTCCTTTTGCATTAACGAAGTTTCGCTAAACGACGGTAACACGTGAAAAAACATTTACATATCAGTTTATTACACTTGAAGAGGAAAATTCTTATACTGTATAGGTATCTAACAACAGTAATAAAAATTTTACAACATGTAAAGAAATAGAAAAATCCTCAGACGGGATTTGAACCTGCTGCTTCTTCGTTTATCGCTGACGCATGCTTTTACCATACTATCGACATAACTATCAACGGAATCGATAAGAAGCTGATGAAAAACTTTACAACATGATTTGAATTATTGGTAGGTCAAATAGTAAGAGCATTTGTTAGCGACAGACAAAAGGGGAACAGGTTCAAATCCCGTATGAGGCGATTGTTTTTATTTCTTTAAGATTGTAAATATTTACCCATCGCGTGGGAAAAGTGTCGTATTTTAAATATCTTAAAAAATATATTTTATAAATGAACAAGCCGAAGATACCGCCCATATCCCCGAAGGGGTAGGCAGAGGCACAACCAGAGCACCCACGACTAGCCGAAGACCCACAATGTGATAGGTAGCAAGCCTATCGCCAACCGAGCACATTTCCAATCCCGAGCAACATTTTTTTTAGAAAATTGAAAAAAGCCAATTTTCTGTTTGTAGCTCGACCCGGGTTTCGAACCCGAGACCTCATGCAGTCAAGTCCAACTACTGAACCGCTAGACCACAGAGACGACAGAATAATTATGAATACAAATAGAAGTTTAAAATACTCTATTAACCAGTTTAAAAACCTCGAAAATCGGAGACTGCACCGATTTTTAATCAAATCGTGGACTTCTTCAAACAAACCGAAAGACTTACAATTTTTCCACAAAATAAAGTTTTAATTTACAACGAGAAAGCTATAATTAGCTGAACAATGTTAACAACAGACACACATACTTCAATTACCTATACTAATATTATAAAAAGAAAAGATATTTGATTTTTCGTTTCTTTATTTGAAATGAATAGGCTCCGAAACTACGGAAACAATTTCAAAAATTCTTTTACCTTTAGAATGCTACATTATCTCTGAGTGACATAGGCTTTGTTTCATCAAAATCGGTGCAGTAGAAGCAAAGTTACGTAGCAGGTGAAGCTTCGTGAATCTGCTAGTTTTTGTATAAAGATGAACATAATTGTAAATCTTATCCTTTTAGCTCATTTATTAAACTGCCTCGTTGGTAGTATACTACTAGTTGGTAATACTACTAGGTTGTTATTAGTTGGTACTGGATAACATAAACAGTTATAAACATGGATGCCTGCGGTTCTGGGTATAAGTGTAAATTTAATTTGTTTTAACATTTATATGTATAAATAGTCTGACTAACACATAACACTAGCACATAATCTGCTTAATTTGGGGTTATATTTATAACATGTCTGGAGTTACGTTATCTACTAACTACATAAAAATAAAAAGATAATCGGGTAGTCAGATAAGACTGTCAAGAGTCTTCGAAACTGGTGTGTTTGTATAAAAGAGTAATGTATGTGGAGGATAGATCTGAAAGGATCGTGACTCTTGACACTGGACACTCTCTGTCTACCGCGTAAGAAACTTTGCGTGAATATATGTATGTATTTATGTACAATGCTAAATTTAAGCATTTCCTATAAACTCCCCACAATACTATACGTTATGTAGCTAGGAACCTAGGAACAATTTCGATCACCTCAGCTTTCAAACAGAAGCATCGAAGGTCCTACCGCTGTAAACAGAAGCACGCACACAGACAGAGGGTAAAACGATAACAAATTCAAGTCAGTTTATATAAATGAATGACATTTAGCTTTTGAAAGACAAATTTAAGAACAAATTGGATCAGACACACTTAGTAAACTTGGAATCTTAAAAGGAAATCTCAGACCGTGTAGTTAAAAGGGTTTCGCTCTTTATAACTGAGTTTATAAACTCGCTACTAGCTAGGTAACTGGCTAGATTTCGTAACTATAATTTAATATATAAACGTATATCCACGCTCGTGTGCCCGAAGAGGTGGGCAGAGTTAAAACCAGGGCACCAATGAGTTTAAGCAAGTAACCTGTGTTTAATTCTCAATTTGTGCTATTCTTAACCATGTTTAAATATTTAAATATATCTTCACGACCATATCCCCGAGAAGGTGGGCAGAATTATAACCAGGGCACCGACAACTAGCCGAAGACCTTAACCACACCAACGTGATAGGTGGCAAGCCTATCGCCAACCTGGCACAAATCCAATCCCGGGCAAGGTTATTTTTATCAGAAAATTGAAAGAACACATACACATAATTCCTTTTGGTTACTCGACTAGGGGATTGAACGCGAGATCTTTTGCAGTTAAGTCCAACACGGAAACGCTAGACAACAAAGGTGTCTAAATTTAATACAGAAAAAAGTTTCTTCACACCCATATCCCGGAAGAGTTAGGCAGAGGCACAACAACGGCACCCACAACTGGCCGAAAACACTAAGTCACAGTATAACTATAAGTAGACAGTGGTGAAACTACGTACAAGTGTTCGAAATCGCACGCACACGTAAGCACTCTCACCTACGAGCCGCCTAAGTGAACCTAACAGGACCCTTAGTAACGCGTCGAGACGTGTGGTCACGTTACACGTTCTGTGATCGTTATAATTTAAAAAAACGACGAAACTGTATTGTGTTGTATACGGCTGCTTAAACACAGTGTCATCAAAATCGGAGCTATTACTTTTTAGACTGCCTACTGATTTTGAAATTTATCAATGTACAACGGACAGGACATATTCCTAAATTAGGATTTCAGGTTACAAAATTAATTAATTTAGTTTACGGTTTTACTACTACTTGTGCAAATAAAGAATGGGATTAGAAATGGCTGTATTCACCTCTCGCTCGCGCACTATAGAATATGTTAGTCTATATCACCACAGTGTAAATACAAGTAGATATCACCATCTGAACAAATGTGCCAAATTTCAAAAATGTATGTATGTACATTTGTATGTATGTTTTTTGTTTGTTAATCAGTTATTACAATTCGATTGAATAATCTTGTCAGAACTTATTTTATATTCCGTAAAAATAAACAATGTGTAAAACATTAAAAGTGATTCCATGGAGCGTAGGTATCTATTTGTTTCATCACGTAGGCTTAGTTTGTATACTGTGTCATACTTATACTTGTGACTAAGTCCTACAATGTGATAGGTGGCAAGCCTATCGCCAACCAGGCACATATGCAATCCCGGGCAAGGTTATTTTTATTACAAAATTTAAACACATTTTATACTTTTTTTGTTGCTGACCGTCACTAGCACCGTGACATCTGACTGGGTGGTAGAGTCTCGCAGCGACTCGCCCGGATTGCTACCATCGCCTTTCCTATTCCTGCCGCCATAATAATGTCAGTGCTTGCCGTTGTCGTGTTCCGATTCGGAGGAGAAGGTAGCCGGTAAATTTGCTTTTTCTTGAGGCGTAACATCCCGGGCTCAGGTTGGCTACGCACCATTACCACCTTTGGTGACTCTGGGCGGCGTGAATTTCTTATCATCAGGAAATCCGTCTGCTTGTTTGCCTTCCATTATAAAAAAAATATAAAGCGATAGCAAATACGATAATGAATTGAAATATGTAATATCATGTTCAAACTTTCTTCGTGTGTGTTTTAAAGCGAACGCGTTATTCCACCTTCAGATTGAAAGTTTCCTAACAGTTTGCAATTCAATCTAGCAAATTGAAATAGCAATCCGCAAATATCACAAAAACAAGATATCCTCTCTGCGGAACGGAATGAATAAAAAATGAAATTCTTAATATTAAAAAAACTGTTCAGTATTTGCCACTTGGGACTGGCGAAAGCTTAACCCCAACTGTCAAACGTCATTCGTGATTAATCTGTCATTGACTATTCTCCTGTCTTACGCTTACCGTAGATAAGAGTGCCTATCACCAATGGTCTTGTTGGTAAAGACCCATGTACGATCGTCTCATACGAGCTGCCAGGCAAAGGCAGGTTTTCTATTCTACACATGAGAGCCAGACCAACACAAAGAATAACCATAAATAATATTACAATGTAAATGGAAATTATTGATAGCGAATAATTTGTTAATAATCATTAAAAAGTTTATACGACGTCGAAAACTAACTAACAAACGATAAAAAATACAGTTGATAAAATTGCGTTGCCATCTGAGGTTGAGTTGTAATATGAAAGTGGCGAGCACGGCCCTTAAAATTTTATGATTGGGTGTTATAATTTGATATGCGGACGAGCCCAGGGCCAAAACCTGCGTCACTGAAACTTAATCAAACTTAATCATTAAGAAATATACCCTTCTACTTCAAAACCAAATAAAAACCAAAAAAGCAGAAATACGAAAAAGACGGTAACAGTCCGTTGACACCGAAGGCTGTTGTCGTTAGATGACAAGGACAATGCTTGGTCTAAGTAGTTGGGTAAATTCCTTTACAGCGTTATACTTGGGTGTTATTACTGATGCTAGGGTAAAACCCCAATGTTGATTTAAGATAAAACGATATTTTAATTATAATGTCCATGTTCAAAGGGATTCAATATCTCACAAACTCGTTAGTGATCTAAAAAGGCTCTAGTCTTACAAAGCCCCCCAAGTTTCCGTCGGCCATCTTGACGTCGCTGCGTCTGTTAACTTTCTAAAAGTATTAAAGTTCCTAAAGAAGATTTAAGCAAAACTGAAAATTATAATATCCTAGTCCCATGCCCGATGTAAAAATTTTACCACGAAAAAGACGATGTCGTGAAGAGTAAACCGGTCGGTTAGTGTATTATGGAAAAGTACAAGTGTTTTAAAAAAGTGTGTATGTATAAAATACTTACTAATTCAAATATGAGCTCCTTCTCGTCCAACTGCCTGAGCTCATGTCGAGACCGCCGCTGCGGCCGCGATGGGGTCGCGTGCGGCTGGTCGCCGAGGAAGGTGGGGGTACCGTCTACCGTGGTCACCAGCGGCTTCAGGAGACCACCACGCTCGAACTCGTGTGCCGAGATCTTCCTATCAACAAAACAGTGCAATTAAATGGCGCTTACCATACTTAATAACAAAAAAAGGGGTTTATATAAGTATATATTTTCGGCTAGTCGTGGGTGCCCTGGTTGTGCCTCTGTCTACCTCTTCAGGGATATGGGCGTGAAGATACTTTACTTTACTTTTTTATATTTTATGGCATAAGACAGCAAATAAGCAATCCTGATGGTAAGACACAACCATGGCCTATAGAAACCATATATAGTATTTCAAAAACACATAACTGAAATAGAGGTATTAGGCGGTAGCCAGGAATACTGTACCCTCTCGACCAGAACACGATATTGCCATTACAGCGGCAGGAATAGATAGTGTGGTAGATTCCTAACCGAACAAGTTACACAGTAGTCTAACATTTATAGTCTTATTAGTTATTAGTAATGCTCCATTTAACCTCCGCTCTCCTGTTACGAGCTACCTGGCAGAGAACCCGAAACAACATTGGATATAAAAGTAAAAGAGATGTATTTGAAGATGTTCAAGAAAAAACTAATTGGACAAGTTCTGTAACTTCTAATCCCTAAAATATTTTGGCATTCTAAGGATTCTTATTTCATATTTTATTTTATACAAAAGTTTCAAGTTTCTTCGTTATAACGATCGATACATAAACCTTTCTACAAAGTAATAAATAGCAATTGAAAATGGTTTAACAGCTCTTGGGCTAAAATTTTCATTTAATACAAATGCTACACCGAGCAGCTGCAACCAAATATCCGGTTAATAATTAAAATGTACTTAATTATTAATTATTTCAGGCCCATAATTTATACCCGGATTTGTCGCCGAATTAACGATAATGTTCGACGCAATGGCCCTGAAAGCCATATTGTAGCCATATATTTGATAGTAGATTATGTTAATCTGACTGCAATCTGTTCTGCAACTAGCGAGCCGTTGCGGCAAGTCATCGTTATAATTATCTGCAGTGAATATATATCTGCAACGACTATGAATTTATTTACATATAAATACTTTATTATTATTATTATTTATTTATTTATTTTTACAGTTTTTGCAACTTTCCTAGGTCCAACCAAAGAATAAGGGTAAATAATAAATCGATTATACAAAGTCAGAAAGACAGTTGGTGTAAGGATAAAAAAACGACAGGTTGCACTCCGGGAGAGCCGGCAGAAGTGAAAACTTGAATATTAACGTTGTGCATTTTTGATATTTTGGAATGGTTAGGGAATAATTTTGCACGAATTGTTTTGATTATCAGTATGAAAATACTATCATTTATGTGGTAGAATACAATATTAATTTATTACGCTATCGTACACAAACATGAGAACACGAACATTCGCGCAAACGCCCTGCGCCGTTGAAATGAAACAGCAGGCGCAGGCATACACTTTCTCGGCGCCGTAGAAAGAGAAGGGGATACGTAAGGGGGATTAAAACGTATATACGCTGCGAGCGTGAATGCTGAAGGAATGTAAGGGAACGTACCCATACTACGTGATTTTTTAAGATTTTTCGACCCCTCCCTCCCGTCGGTAACCACTCGTAGTATATGCAAAGACCTCTCCCCCTTTCAAGTTTTTACGTAGTAATTATTGTATAGCGTAGACTCTCGTGGACTGGCTCGACAACTTCACTAAACAACAAACTGCCCCCGTACCTGACATTGGCTAAATAAGTCGTGAAAAACGATTGAAAGCCATATTTATAAAAGAAGAAGAAGAACAAACTGCCCGTGCCTTTTTTCAATCTGCTGACGTATCAATATACTTCTGACGTAAATATGCCACTGTGAGTTTGAGAAGCACACAAAATTGCGCATCTTATTCGAATATAGTCCAAAATTTCTAGTGGCAAAATGAACTACGTAACAAAAATCTGTCACACCCCTCCCTCTCGTGACTGATCGTAGTATTTTAAAGACGTCCCTCCTCCTCCTCAACGGGTTACGTAGTGTGGGTACGTTCCCTAACTATTGTTAAACCTGGGTCGAGACTCCATTATCTGAGGGTGTTGTCAAGTCTCCGAAACCTGAATGTTTACATGGAAAGAGTAAGGCCACAAACTGGATCTCAGCGATTGCGGGGCGGCGGCGACAGCGCCGCGATCTAACACATAGATTCTTATTGAAGTGAACTGGATGTCAGCGGAGCGGGGGCGGAGCGGGCAGCGGTGCCCGACCGACGAGCGACCGTCAAGCGGGCTCCCTGCGATTGAGTCAACGTAGTGCTGTTCCCCTTTGTATTTAATATTTGTCGATAAATTTGCGTACATGGCAGCATTTTACCGGAGGAAATAATTATTGAAATTTTTGTTAGATCACCTATTTGGAATACCAAACATTTGAATAATAAAAAAAGATTGAAATATGTGTAGGTAGGTTCTAAATTGGACTGTATAGTTCCTACAATAAAATATATTAATCAAAAGTCTCTCCACCCATTCCTGTATAATCGTGCAACTTGTTGGGGTATTGTAATAAATTATACAAATTAAAAGCACTCGGTTCAAAAGATGTTGCCGCCCGCGCAGCGTCGTATCGACACCGTGCTCACATCAAACACAACACTTCGTCGCCGCGACACGAGCGATCTGCGATCTGGCCGCTGACATCGAGTTCGGGTAATATTTGCCGCCGCCCCGCAAATCGCTGAGATCCAGTTTGAGGCCTAATAAATGTGGAGGACAAGATAAGAAGGTCTGCATTAATCGTAATCTTTGCACTCGATACTCTCTGCCTAAAACGAAAGAGAGTTAGCATGAAGATGCAGACATATATGAGAGTTTTTTATTGTTTTTATTGAAGTGAAACTTCTTTAGAAACGTTGTGATTTCAAAACGGGTGCAACCGAAAAACGACAGGTAAGAGACACAAATATATATTCATCTCATTCTTTTGTCGATTTACTGAAGTTTCACTTCTATCGTGTGTAAATCGCACACACACACCTTTTTTTATGAATTATAAATAATAGTCTTTAGGTGGTAGAGTATCGCAGCGACTCGCCTTACTCCTGTCGCCATAACGACAGTGCTTGCCGTTGACGTGTTCCGGTTCGGAGAATAAGGTAGCCGGTTAACTTACTTTTGCTCGAGGCCTAACAACCCGGCCTCAGGTTGGCGACGCACCATGTCCCTAGTATCAATACAATACTACAATGTAACATAATTATTTCGATTTTAATAAGTTACAAAGTTACTTTTTTTTACAAATTACATTTACATTTACATTTGTCACTGAATAAAGAAACTGTTCAAGCATCTTCACGCTCATTCGGAGCCTCCTGATGTTCGAAATAAATAAATAAAATTGAAAAATTAAAAAAAACATGTTCTGCCTAGTCTGAAGGTGAGCTAATATTCAAATTTACGTTTAAAGCAACATGCACAATGAAATTATTAATATAAAAGTAAGTAAGTATCTTCACGCCCATATCCCCAAAAACGTAGGCAGAGGCACAACCACGGCATCCACGACTAGACAAAAATTTTAAGTCCCAAAATGTGATATATAAATCCCACAAGCCTATTGCCAACCGGGCACATACCCAAACCCGGGCAACATTATTTTTTTATTAGAAATTTTAAAATATACATTTTCTAATTTTTTTGCTGCCAGATCCAGGGATTGAACCCGGTACCTCAAGAAGGCAAGCCCGACGCCGGACAGCTAGATAACAGAGACGATTCTGTATGTGTATCTGACAGTATTTTGCATACAAATGTCGAAAAGTTATCAGGTGTCACATAAATAAAGATGCTTTCCACTTTAAACTAATTGGGGATGTTGGATGTTTTTATTAATAAATTATGTAATAAAAATAGAATACAAATCGACGACGCATCGAATGTCAAATATTTAAATACGCCGATTCCATTATTTTCCAAGCCAAGCCCAGAAAATCGCGAATTTATCGTGAATTTTCATATTCATACAATACAACGTACACAGTTTTTTGTTCTGATCGTTTATTTAAACCTTAAAAAGTAACCGTTAACCGAAAACTATCAAACACAGTGACAAGCTATCATTTTCTCAAGCGAGCTATTATTTTATTTTTTGGTTTTAGCGTTTCAATATTTTATAAGTTATCATCTTTCCACTTTAATTTTATTCAACAAGCTATACGCTGGATCAGAAGCGTATTCGAAACACAAATCGTAAAAAGAATTTTAAGCATAAGAAGACAAACAAACAGATGCGCTGTCTGGATAACGAATACATGAATAATCCAACCGAAAGCTGGGATGTGTTATGTTTTCCAGACTATCCTACCAAACAACGGGAAGACGTCATGATGCGGCCCACCATGACATCATGTCATATACGCACGCGAGTATATTTAAGGTAGAAACAGACTGAGCCCACGTATACTACTTATGCATTACGACGTGGGAGAGTAGGCGTGCACACCGGTCCCACGTTCGACGACGTCGACGAATCGACGTCAGACGTTGTTCTGACTTCATTGTAAAATGTTTTCAAATTCGAAAAGTGGATTTGAAAGCGGTTTATTACGTTTAATTATTTTTAAACCTATATGACTTTGTTACAAAAACAAAATAAAAAGAGAATAGAAGATATTGGGTACACGAATAAATTCTCCTCCCATTTCCATCGCCAACAACGTTTCATCTGCGTCTGACGCGTCGCGCGTACGTACGATCTAGAAACACACTTGTCTAACGCGTGGTATAGCGTATGATCCCCTCCACCTTTCCCACGCCGATCCGCATCGACAGATCTACATATGCTTGAGACGCGTACGATAGCGTCGCGTAAGATAAATGTGTTTCTAAGCCACACGTTTTCATGAAAATTTAAGGGCGCCGTACGAAACCAGACGTCATCATGCATCGTATACGTTACGTACGTGGGCTCAGTCTGTTTCTACCTTTATAATACGCACGCTATTATACTTATAATTTACGAATAATATACGAATTTCATCGGATTTGTTGTTAAACTAAATTATAAATTGTCCGAGCGCAAGACAGAGCAGACATCTTGCTGTCAATATTTTTTTGATGATACTGGAAGGCAAACAAGCAGATTGTAATTTCCTGATTGTAAGAAATTCATGCCGCCTAGAGACACCAAAGGTGATAATGGTGCGTTGCCAATTAGAAGCCGGGATGTTGGGCCCCCAGCAAAAGAAAATTTACCGGCTACCTTACCTCCACACAACAGCGGCAAGCGCTGACGTTATGGCGCAGGAATAGGTAAGGCGGTGATACCAATCTGGGCGAGTCGCTCCGAAACTCTACCACCAAGTCAGAAGTCACGGTGGTAGTGACTATGACAGTATTATAATATATAAACCTAGACTTTTCTTTATACAATCAACATCGATCGGAAACATCAAATATTCGCATGTTAACATGCGACAAGTTGATCGATCTGATCGCATAAAAGTTGCCATTCCCGAAAGAAAATACACAGATAAGATGTCATTATTAAAATTCACACTAACAGTAACTTAATTAGGTAGTGGTTTTAATTATTTCGTCTAAACCGATGTACATGATGATAATTTATTCAAATACTGTTCCGCTGCTTAACCTATTCCTGCCGCCACAATGCCAGTTTCATGTTCTGGTCAGGAGGGTAGAATAGCCGGTAGACATGCACAATAGGCCTAACACAACGGCAATAGGATAACGACGCACCAATATGTGCTTGATCGCTGTTTCATCAAATACGAAAAATAATCTCAGAAATTTAAACTTTATCAAACTGGAGTGTGTTTGGAGGATC
>NJDC01001154.1:74465-94219 GCA_002245475.1 Calephelis virginiensis
ACAATAGGCCTAACACGACGGCAATAGGATAACGACGCACCAATATGTGCTTGATCGCTGTTTCATCAAATACGAAAAATAATCTCAAAAATTTGAACTTTACCAAACTGTGTGTTTGGAGGATCTAAGATCTCAGTCTGTAACATAAATAAGCACTATATCCGCGTTTTAACTGGAGTGTGTTTGGAGGATCTGAGATCTCAGTCTGTAACATAAATAAGCACTATATCCGCGTTTTAACTGGAGTGTGTTTGGAGGATCTGAGATCTCAGTCTGTAACATAAAGAAGCACTATATCCGCGTTTTAACTGGAGTGTGTTTGGAGGATCTAAGATCTCAGTCTGTAACATAAATAAGCACTATATCCGCGTTTTAACTGGAGTGTGTTTGGAGGATGGATCTAAGATCTCAGTCTGTAACATAAATAAGCACTATATCCGCGTTTTAACTGGAGTGTGTTTGGAGGATCTAAGATCTCAGTCTGTAACATAAATAAGCATTATATCCGCGTTTTAACTGGAGTGTGTTTGGAGGATCTAAGATCTCAGTCTGTAACATAAATAAGCACTATATTCGCGTTTTAACTGGAGTGTGTTTGGAGGATCTAAGATCTCAGTCTGTAACATAAATAAGCACTATATCCGCGTTTTAACTGGAGTGTGTTTGGAGGATCTAAGATCTCAGTCTGTAACATAAATAAGCACTATATCCGCGTTTTAACTGGAGTGTATTTGGAGGATCTAAGATCTCAGTCTGTAACATAAATAAGCACTATATCCGCGTTTTAACTGGAGTGTGTTTGGAGGATCTCAGATCTCAGTCTGTAACATAAATAAGCACTATATCCGCGTTTTAGCTACACAAACAAGATAATTGCGCCCCCTTCTCATATCGCTGATTATGGGCCCCCTTTAACACCTTATCGCTATGATTTAGTACACACCCTTTTACCCACTTATAATCCACTTGGGATAGTAATATTTTAATCCAGCTTTATCAGGTTGATAAAACGACAAATGCATTTGACAGCAGGTAGGCTTAGGAGATACCAAGGTACATTTTTTTATTTACTGAACCGTGATATTGTCAGATTGGAAAGATTTTTTTACAAACTCTTATCCAACATTATTGTCTTTTGGGTTAGGTTAGCTAACCCAAAAGACAATACATACATACAACTTGAAAGGGAGTATCGAAGATCTCTAAAAAACTACCCGTTAACCTAAAGATACTAGTTGTAAATTGTTGCCAATCTTAATTACTTACACATGTTATATTTTATACAGTTTTAACAAGTTGATTAAATAAACAAAAAATACTATTCGACCATAACTCCTGAAAGGACAACAATGTTGAAAGTGGCAGATTTAAGATGCCGTTATAAATTCTAAATAACCGTTCGTAATGCAACCAGTGGAACTTCGAGGGGTCATCGCCGAATATAAAACAGATGCTGACCTTGTAACATATGTTTTGATTTTCATAAATTTCAAATGCAAGGAGAAACGATCATAAATTCAAAAACAAATATGTTTCTGTGACAGGTATTTATTTTGTAAGTGCTATTATCACCAAGGAATATCAAACATACACACACACACGGACACACACACGACAGAGTGATGTTCCGACATATTAGAAATTCTAATGATAAACTTCCACCTCCATCATCATATCAGCTCTGTTATAGTTATCATAACGTTTTTATTTTTTTTATTTTTACGATATTGGAAGGCAAACAAGCAGAGGAATTTCCTGATGGTAAGAAGGTATTGACGGTAAGCATATGCTCGCCTTTTACGAGCTGTCTGGCAGAGCCCGGACCAAGAAGGGTCAAAGTCTCTTGGTAGTAAGAGACAACCACAGCTTGTAAACTTCATAGATGTTATAGGTGCGTCGCTATCCTGTTGACGGGATGTGAGGCGTATAGTGCTAATCTACCGGCTATCACACAGACATACATTCATAGCGCGCACCCACACATATATACACACCTTCATGCTAAGTCCCGTGCGTGATAGGCAGAGGGTAGTAGTATTCCTTTAAAACGGTCTGAGTACTTCAGCGGTAGATGGGGTTGTCACAACACGCAAAGGCTAAAGTAAAATCGGTAAAGCCCGGTGAAGTTATAAAAACCGCGAGGTTAGCAACACTTTAGTCATTAAAAAACTTTAGTCATCTCCATGTTTAGAGCTCAACTCAAATGGCTTCCTATACGACTCCGCAGAAATTTACATATTCTATCTCTCCTATATAATATTCTGTACAACCCGTCAGCTCCCTCATACCTGCGGGAGCGTTTTAGCTTTCTGCACTCTACTGATTCCGCATGTCGCTCCAACCGTAGCTCTGTACTTCGTTTTCCCGCTTCGCACTCTAGTTGTTATTCTAAATCTTTTACTTTCCAATCAATCAAATTGTGGAATTCCCTTCCTACCGTGATTCGTGACAGCCCTTCTTTACCTACTTTTAAGAAAAGATTGAAGGAACATTACTTATCGTTGACACAATAACATACTCATATATTATCCTACTAAGATATTTTAATAATTATAATTGTACCTGTTTTTTTTTTTACACACTTTATTAATATATTTTTATTTATTCGTTCTAAGTATAGCTATAGTTAATTGTTTTGTACACGATGCCTTCCATTTTATTTTCACAGCTTAATTTTTTTTTGGGTTGGCTGGAAGAAATTTCTTTAGTTAGAGATAAGCTCGCCTTTTGTGCATTTTTAACTTCTCGTGTATTTTGTGTATTTTAGTTTTTGTGTGCAATAAAGTGTTAAATAAATAAATAAATAAATAAAAGTAAAATCAATAAAACAGTAATACCTGACAGGTGTGGTGGCGCCTGACCCTGAACCAGCTCGAGAAGGTGATGCCAGTTCAGCACTCGGTGGCGTCGCGTGCGACACTAGCCATGCGTCCACGACTTGCCTGGTAGCTTTCCTGGGAACAAAAAATTACACATTACTCAAGAAATCTATACTAATATTACAAAGCTGAAGAGTTTCTTTGTTTGTTTGCTTGAAAGCGCTAATCTCACGAACTACTGGTCCGATTTATAAAAAATATTTTGGTTTTGAATAGCCCATTTATCGAGGTAGGCTATAATATCATCACGAATACCAATAGAAGCGGAGCACTAATGAAGAATGTTTCAAAATCGGGGATTTTTTTCCTATTGAGAGGTAATGCTACGTGAGCTGACGGATTATAAGACCAAGTACTTACTCACCTAGTATAAACGCAAACGAAGCCGCTGGTTAAAGTTAGCCCAATGTAATTATTCCACGCGGACGAAGTCACGGTCGGAAGTTAGTAATTGCAAAAAGTAATTAAAAAGTACTAGTGGTCGCCCGTTGGTCCAAATTCGACCATTTTGATATTTTAATATCCAAATTTAATATCTTGTTGATAAGAACGCCATCTTCATTTCTCAAGACCAATTACTTTGTTTCCAAATTGTTTAGTGCGCCGTCTGTAATCTTTTATCGTTATCATCAATATATTTGTTTGTGTGTGTCAAATGCATGTAGTGTTGGTAATGTTTTATTTATTGATTTAATGTACTTTATAAGCATTATTATCGAAAAATATTAGCGTTCTACACTTCTCCTAGACATAAACTATAAGTGTGCCAAATTTTATGCTCCTGCGTCCGCGCAATTTTCCTAAAAAAGTGGTCCGAATTTTTAGCATCACGTATTAATATATATAGATAATACGTCACATAACATTATGGGAATAAGTGTCTTCGTCTAATCGTGGGTACTCTGGCTCTGTTCACGTCCATTGCCCCAAAGATCTTATATCTTCGAAGCTACAAACGCAAAGACACTTAACCCTTCACTTATTCATATTTTATTTGTTGAACAACTCTCGTTATGTTTACAAATTTAACCTCAATTCACCAGAATTTATCTCTGCAAGTTTTATGATTACAAGTTTATTGTTGAATTAAGTTATAATTAATTAAAATGGAAGTCGTAAAACCGCCTCGTTAAATAAAGCGCTTAAAACTTAAAGTTCGAGCAAGCGTTCCAAGTTACACAAATTACAAGCGCCTTAAAAATACATACTAATTTTATAAATACGAAAACGTGTTTGTTGGTTTTTTTTTCACGTTGCCATTGAGTAATGTTATGGTATAAACTTTTTAGTTGTCATTTTTTTATGATATAAACGAGAAGACGGATTTCCAGATGGTAAGAAATTCACGCCGCCTAGAGACACCAAAGGTAGTAATCATCAGTTGCTATTGCAGTTGTATGTTTACTTTTTTAAGTGGAAACTTCTTTAGCGGCGTTGCGCACTTTTTTGCATTGGGTAAAAACTTCTAAACCCGCGGCAGATCGTCAGAACGTATGACGACGCACTGCGCATACGCGAATACGACGACGCAGGTCCCTTGCGCGAGATCTAAAATAAAACGTAGATTCATTGCTGTTTTTGGATTGCTTACATATTTTCGAACAGTATAGGATTCGCAATGGATAATACCAGTACGAGTGAGTGTAAAACAATCGCATAAAATACTACGGGTCGGCCCCTCGCGTTGATCTGTAGTATTAAATAATTGTATTGTAAAGTGTAAACTGTTTCTTGCTTTGAGTGATGTGAACTGCTTGTGGAAGATAAAATAGATATTAGTTTAGTAAAACATCTTTTAATTTGTTTGCGACTTATAGGTAAATATATAATATTTTCTCAGTTAATAATAATAATAATAAAATCACAATACAACATTGTAAAGAAGTTTAGCTGTTTTCGAAAAAGTTGTAAGTTTAACAAAGGAAATAATAGTAGAAAGAATATCGATATACACATATAGTATATTGAATTGAATTATGAACAAGTTTGAAAATTAAATATTTCATCATATTTCATCTTATAAGTAATACTATTTTAATTGGCCGAGGTAAATTATGAATTGGCCTTACTAGTAGGTAGGTAGCATACTGCAGTTTCATGGTTTAGCACAGAGTACTAATAAGGTGTACTAGTACATTTTACGGATTGTAAGATTACAGTGTGAATCCAAAAATGTCCGATTAAGCACAAGACTATTTTATTATACCATATAAATGATAGTACTTTCATACTGATAACAAAAGCAATTCGTGCAAAAGTATTCCTTAACCATTCCAAAATATCAAAAATTCACAACGTTAATATTCAAGTTTTCACTTCTGCCGGCACTCCCGGATTGCAACCCGTCTTTTTTGGTTGTGTTAGTTATTGTCAGAAGTAGGTTCTTATGGAGAGAAAAACCGGTAAAATGCGAGGAAAATGGGAAAAAAAACAATACATTATTTTTCCCATTTATGAACTGAACGGGTGGAACGAAGTTCGCCGGTACAGCTACTGTATATAATACAATTGTCAAAAAAATTAACATACTAGAGATCACGCAACTCGCGAGTAGCCAAAGATACTGCCACAATGTTATAGGTGGCCAACCTATCAAGTATCAACAAGGGCATATATACAATCTCGGATAACTATTTTTTTATAACAAAATACAAATATTTATAGTTGCCCGGTTCGGAAATCGAACCAAAGATCTCATGTCAACTCTAACACCAATAGCAGAGGTGATTAAACAACCAAAAAAGACCTAAAGAGTATTTCAAAGAACGTTGAAAAGACGTGCATCTAATTAGTATGACGTCACAACATTCAAACCAAAAGCTTTGAAACGGAAACCTTGTGGGAGCTTAAACGTTGAACACAAACTGACTCAAAGCACGACTCGACTACATTAACGTGAAACATCACAATAAAACGTTAAAGCGATAGTTAGCGACATATTCAGCATAGGGGTTTGCTAAAGGGTTTTCAAGAGGTACCGGGTTGAATTTATCGCCTCTGTGGTCTAGCGGTCCGGCGTTGAACTTGGTTTTTTGAGGTCCTGGGTTCGATCTAGAAAATGAGTAATTTCACTTTTCTACTAAAAATAACGTTGCTCTGAAATGGATAATATGTGCCCGGTTGGCGATAGGCTTGCCAACTATTACATAGTGTCTTCAGCTAGTCGTGGGTGCCCTGGTCGTGCCTCTGCCTACCCCGCAGGGATATGGGCGTTAAGATGCTATATTTTGGTAGTTTGTCAGACGATTATTCGGCTACTAACGAATCTATTTTGATACTTATTTTCTGGATAGATATCGTACACTTATTTTCTTGAATGATGTCGTCAAGGGATAAAAAAAAGCAATATTAAGTATAACTTAAAATTAGGCGTAAATTACTCTAAGGCTAAACCTCGTGTTATAGTCTTTATTGCAATGGGATACAGACTATAATATCAACATAAATTTACTACTACCTTAGTCTAGGTTTATTAATAAGGCGGCAAGTGGTGTATGTGTTTGGTTAAAATTTATGTGCGACCATCTAGGAATCATTAACAATCTTTCGTAAAAGAATGATTAAATCGCGACTTGGAAACCAAACAGTTGAAGCCGGATTTTTGCAGTTCAACTGCGCCCAAATGTTCACATTAGTATACTAATATTATAAACGCGAAAGTCGATCTGATGCTATTTTAAAACCTAAACCACAGAACCGATTTTGATGAAATATGATATAAGTATAGATCAAAAGTTAAAAACAGACTATTTTTTTTCAAAAATCAAAACCTTAAATCATAATAATCGCCGATGAAAAATTTTTTGAAATTTGTAAATATGAAACGCTGACGAAGTTGGCAAACAGCTAGTAGATACATTTATAAATTAATCTAAATGTATCTCTTGTAACTACATTTATTACCTACCTTAAGATCTCATGTCTTTATAACACACAATTCTAGAATTTCCCCTAGAAACAAAGACACAAGCACAATTATATAAATGATAATAGAAGACCGTCAGGGATCGGGTTTTTTCAGTACAGGTCTACCTCGAGGCGGTTTCCTCTAGTCACTTACATTTATGTAATTGTTGATAGAATTATCAGGACGCTAGTAAAGCACAATAAAGTTTGTTTCTTTATTGGGGCTTGCGTGGCTGAGTTTGATTAGGACATTTAATTTAAACGAAGCAAAACTACACAAAACCGCCTTTAATTTCAATATTAGTGGAGTCACACACTTTTTTTAGGTAAACACTTGTACTTTTCCACTATACACTTTTCCCCGTCTTGACTTTTTTTTTCCCGTGTTGGTCCGGGCTCCTTTGCAGAATAGACCATGTGCCTTCCTGCCAGCTAGCTCGTAAAAGGCGAGCATAGGCTTACCGTCTCTGAAACAGTGATATCTGACTAGGTGTTAGTTTCGCAGCGACTCACCCGGATTGGTACCACCGCCTTACCTATTCCTGCCGCTATAACGTCATGATGTGTTCCGGTTTAGAGGGTAAGGTAGCCGGTAAGCTTACTTTTGCTCAAGGCCTAACATTCTGGCCTCAGTTTGGCAACGCACAGTTACCACCTTTGGTGTCTCATCAGGAAATCCGCCTATTTGTTTGCCTTCCAATATCATAAAAAAAGTCAATGCCCAGTTTTTGTCATCATAATTATGAGAAGCAGCACGGACTTCACTTAAAAGAATCAATTAAGGGTATGTAGACTCTACTACAAAGTACTTAAGATGGTGGATGTCACTACTTGACATTGGATATTTTTTATTTAGCTAAAACACGGCAATGCTGCAATGGTTAGATTAACCAATTGAGATAAGCTTTTATTGTGTTTAAACTTTGTATATCTTTGTATGTACCTACTATTACACCATTTCTTGTTTTCTTTAAAAGCTATATTTAGTTTTTACAATTTTTTTTATAATTGTACTTTTTAAGTTATTCCCATAAACCACCTGAATACTATAAAGAACAAAAGTTTCTTCAAATTGGTCGATCTTCATATCGCCATGCCTTACCTTAATCAAAACACGTCCTCTCTCAAGAAGCAGTGGCATCAATGCCTAAGTAAAAGCCACCAACGTCATAGGTTTAACTGGTAGAAAAGCGTCTGCAGAACCTAAATCCCATTTTTTTATGGAAATAACGTGCTGTTTGCAAAATCATGTAAGATAGCTAAATAATTTTGTCTTTATTTACTGGACTATATTATGGCATTTGAGTAAACAATTAAATATTAGGTAATCTATAATACGAAATGAAATGAAAAGTATTTATTTGCGAAATGTGTATGTTAAGAATTTGTTACAAAAATATTTAAGCATATCGACATATTCTACCACATGGCTGTGTGCAAATATTTAATGAATATTTATATAAACGATACATTAATACGTATTTAGATATTTAAGACGAACTACCTGTAATCATAATTTTAAGAAGCAAAAACTTTAAACCCCATTTTATGAAAATTGCGCGTACGAATAACCCTCGTATTGGCATACCTATAGTTTATGAGTAGGAGAAGTGCAGAAAGCTAATTATTTTTTAAAAATAAAGTTTCTTCACGCCCACATCCCCGAAGAGGTTAGCAGAAGGCACAAACAGGGCACTCACGACTAGCCGAAGACACTAAGTCCCTCAATGTGATACGTGGCAAACCTATCGCCAACCGGGCACATATCCAATCTCGAGCAACATTTTTTTAGTTAGAAAATCGGAGTAGCCACCTTTTCTTTTGTTGCCCGACCAGGGACTTCATGAAGACAAAACCAACACCTGGACCGCTAGACCACACAATTAAAATCACATAAAATCAATAATAATGCTTACAAAGTGCATTAAATAAATCAATCCACATAATAACATGCGTTTAACACACACAAACAAGTATATTGATAACGATAAAAGATATATTTTTTTAAAGATATTCGTAGAGTTTTGAAACAAAGTAATTGGTCTAAATAAATGAAGATGGCGTTCTTATCAAAAATATTTTAAAATTGACTATTGTTGGATTGCGATCTAAGGGCGACCACTAGTAAATATAAAGCTTCGTAATTTTTTTATGCGGAAGTTAAGCGAACAAGAACACAGATTTTCTGATGTGTGCCAATTGTGCACATCTACTGGCGCGGATAAACAGCTAGTCAATTATAACTATTACATATATAAAACATAAAAAAAAGTATCTTCACGCCCATATCCCCGAAGACACTAAGTCCCACAATGTGATAGGTGGCAAGCCTATCGCTAACCGGGCACATTTCCAATCCCGACCAACATTTTCTTTTTTAAATAGAAAATTGGAAAAAATCCAATTTTCTTTATATTGGCCGACCCGGGATTTGAACCCAGGACCTCGTGCAGTCAAGTCCAACACCCGGACCGCTAGACCACAGAGGCGATTATATAAAACATGCTGAAGCAAATCTATATAATAACACGTGATGCCAAGACTTTGGACACCTTTTTACGAAAATTGCGCAGACGCAGGAGCATAAATTTTGGATTTTGGATAAACAAAGAGCACTGACTCTGCAAAATTTGTTTTATTCCTCAATGTGCAATAAATTATATTTCTACTATAATGTTTTTAATAATATGAATTAATATTTTCCTCGATCTCACAGCAATTCTATGATCAGAAACCGAATTGATGGCAATGACACCACCTCTCGGAAGTTGGAACTTTTGAATAAATAAATAACCCTTGCCAAATTACACAATTAAGCAAATTACGTGCTTTTATTAAGGGTATTTGTCAATGTTACTAATACCTACATAAAATACTTAAACAAACACCAATAAAAATTTAATAAACACATGAACCCGGAAATACATATGTATATCTAATTTTTTCACACAAACCCCTGTTGGGAATCGAACCCGAGCCTCGCGGTTAGTCGATAGATTTAGGCGTATACCTTGTTCGCTAACTCCACTAACATAGCAGATTTTTTAACAGTTTAATATAGAAATTGAAACTAATAATAAGCTCCTTCTTTTTCACATTCGGTTAAAAACAGTAAACGTAAAAATGATTTTATTTTTCACAAAAAGTCCACCTTTCACATTTCCATCCTATACTTATTAACTTTTGGAAATGAGAAGATGATACTTTCTGTGGATATTGCAAATAACATGTGGCAAATAATATCTGAACGAAAATCTGGCTATGAGGTAATTCTGTGCAGCTGCTTAGGAGATTAACCTCATATACGTCTATTTTTACGTAGATTGTATATTTTTTAATTAAACATATTAAATATACTGTTAATCCCTGACAGAAAAATAAGGCTGTCATGTATTTATTTTTTTATGATAATGGAAAGCAACAAGCAGAAGGATTTCCTGAGGGTAAGAAATTCACGCCGCCGCCAAGAGACACCAAAGGTGGTAATGGTAAACCAAAAACCAAACCAAAGGTAAACCAACCTGAGGCCAGGATGTTAGGCCTCAAGCAAAAGCAAATTTACCGGCTACCTCACCGTCCAAACCAGAACACGTCAACGGCAAGCATTGGACGTTATAACGGCAGGAATAAATAGGGCGATGGTACCAATCCGGGCAAGTCGCTGCGAAACTCTACAACCTAGTAGAATGTCACATTGTTAGTGACAGTAAGCCCATGCTCGCCTTTTACGAGCTACCTAGCAAGAAGGCAGATGGTCTAAAAGAGTCCGGACCAACACGGGGAAAAATGTTATAAGTTTGACGTGTCTGTGTGTGTCTACGTCTGAGGCATTACTACTTTTGAATGCATGGACCGATTTCGATGCGAACTTTATTGTTTGAGAGCTGAGACGTGATCGGGATGGCTCTTAGCAACCTACATTAAGTGCAGTTTTATTTAGGGGTTATTTGAAAATTTTAATTTTAAGATACACACAAAATATACATTGACGAAACATAATAAAGGTCTCAGCACACAAGGTCGGCGAACCGTAGCGCCGTGTCGTAGCCGAGTTGATGTACAGGAGCTGCTGATACTGTTTGGTTACGTGCATACGTTAATAAAATATATACTTGCTATCGTCGGCACTTGGTGGAATTTCTTTGTATACACAAGTTTTTTTGTAGTTAACACTTGTAACATCCAACCAAATAAGGGTGGATTGCACCAAAACTACGGTTATTGTAACTTAAAGCTTTAACCATAACAGTGACAAAATTGCGAACTGTTACGTTTTTCTCAAATGTGTTGCACCATCAAATCGATTGTTACTGTTAACGTTAATCGAGTTGCTAGTAAAATAACGCCTATGTTTCCCATATGACAAGTAGGGAAATATTTTTTATAATGGTCAACTTGGTTTTTTCTCTCATTGTCTGATATTATGTTGGTTCCACTTGTCAAGTTTATCAACCGTGTAATGTGTTCATGCCTCATGGTACTTTAGGATTTTTCGGACTATTAGTTTATCTGTTGCTATTTTCTAAATAATAGAAAATAAAGCTATTGTTGTCACATAAAATTAATATTGTAAAGTGTATCTTCACGCCCATATCCCCGAAGAGGTAGGCAGAGGTACAACCAAGGCACCCACGACTAGCCGAAGACACTAAGTCCCACAATGTGATAGGTGGCAAGCCTATCGCCAACCGGGCACATTTCCAACCCCGACCAACATTTTTTTAATAAGAAAATTGAAAAAAATCAATTTTATTTTTGTTGGCCGACCCGGGATTCGAACCCGGGACCTCATGCTGTCAAGTCCAACATCCGGACCGCTAGACCACAGAGGCGACTTAATTAATATTATAAAATAGTAAAAATGAGCAACTTGTTCGAGAACCTCAGTATGAAGTAAGTATATTAATTAACATGAGCCTATTTGATAATAATAATTAAAATTACCATTTGTTTACGTTACAGAGAAAGAAGCACAAATTTTAGCACTTCAGAAGTCGGCTGTCTACAAAAGTTAATAAATAAATATAAAGATGTGCTGTTCTGTAAGAAAACAGATGGAGGAGAGAAAATAGTATAAAATATCAAAAAGAGTTGTGTGCACGACGACCACAGACAGTAGCATACGACCATAGACAACTAGACGGTATCGGCGGGAGTGACCCAATCCGAAGGATGGCACGCGTTGGTACCTTATGGACATTTTTGAGTATAAGTAAAAATTGATATATGAGTGATTTATTTTAAGTAAATAACAATGTTTCGTATATAATTATGATCCTATATACTCTGTTTTGCTTAATACGATTAATTTAACGTAGAAAATGATGTTTTTAAATAGTTTTAGAATGATTTATAGCGTTTTTGAGCATATTGTTTTGTAATCAGAATTTATGTGAATTTTATGCCTAAAATAACTTCTATTGTCTAGATTTATGTTTAAAATAGTAAAATGTATGTAGCTAGACCGTCTTAACGTAAAACAAAACGTATAAGTCTTGTAAATAGCCAAAAAATCGGCTAAGTTTTAGTATGATAATAAAAGGTAAAATTTGTTGTGTTTTACTAACCCAAACATAATAAAATTGAAATATGTTGTTATAGGTAAGAATAAGAATGTAATGTGCATGCGACAGCGCCCGTATCGATAATAAAAACGGGAGCGCCGCGCCCGCACGTTTTATACTAAGCCGCGGGGGGCAGGGTAGTATAAAAGGCAAAAATCGCGGAAATTCGCCGCCACACGAAAACTAAGCGCAGTCGCGTGCACAAGTATGTGTGCCAGGATAGGTCTAGACTAGACAATAGGTTTGTGCTATATTGTAAATGGATAATTGTACAATTTGATATAGAAATTAAATAAAATATGGTTCCGGGGGTGAGGAATAGAATGTTCCAGAATTCCGTTCCCGAATTGTATAAAAACGCGGACCGGGAATCGGGCATTCATTCGCGGTCGGTACTCCAGAAAAACCACTGGGAACGCTCAAGACTAGAAGAAACTCCCAGTAAGAAGTGAACATTCTGCGCCTCGCTCTCGACCCTGCAAACGTGTAACCGTGTGTTTTATTTCCCAAAAATCTCTCCAGACGGTATTATCAATCCGTAAAAGCCCTAGGTAATCTATCCGCCTCAAGTTGCATGAGCAACAACTAAAGCGGCATAGATTGGAAATAATAAAATTAGAATTAGAAATAGAAATTTTAATATCTAAAATATAGCTATACATACTTTTTTTATATAGAGCTATATTTTAGATTTTAAAATTTCTAATTCTAATTTTATTATTTCCAATCTATGCCGCTTACTAAATAACTGATATATAGTTATATAGCTATATATAAGTTAATAGATTTAAGGGTTTCATCATGTACATATTTTAAAAATAAAAGTAATTAAATTAATTTCAGAAGTTTTATTGAAACAAATATTTTTCATCTAATATAAACACCCTTTTTAATCCCCAAACCCTTAATTTTCTTGCAATCTATTAAAGTAATTATTAATCAGCATTGTTCGGTTCTGGTCATCAGTATTGGATGAACTTTCATGATAATTTAGATCGTCATCAAAAGAGTCATCACTGTTATTTGTAATTGATGGCATAGGCTCATTCATTTTTTTACACATGTTGTGTAATACTGCTGTAGCCACAATGATTGCTTGCACTCTAGATAATTCTGTGCGTATTTTCATGGATAGGGCCGGAAATCTTTTTTTCCAGCATTCAAACATACTTTCAATTACATTTCTTGTTCTAATGTGTCTCTCATTGTATAGTTTTTCCCCACCAGTAATTGGGTCACGCAGAGGGGTTAATAAATAAGACTTTAGGGCATAACCTTTGTCTCCAAGGAGCCAAAAACCTTCATATTCTCGATTTTCTAATTTATTTTTAATACACTGTTATTGAAAATGTGGCTATCATGAGTACTACCTGGCCATCGTGCTACTATGTTTGTCATATCAGCATCACAGATGACTATGTACATATCAGCATCACAGATGACTTGTACATTCATGGAAAATATTAATTTCCTGCTTCTGTAGTTTTCAGCATCAGGGGGGCCTGAAACAGCAATACCTATAACTTTTTAGCAACATTTATATTAACAGTAAAATAGGGTAATTTCATTATACTTTGTACTTAAAACCATCCAAGTAGGAAGTATCTAGGACAGCTATTTCTCTAGGCTCCTTTAAAAATATAACATGTTAAATAACTCCCTACCAGGCATCTTTTCTATTCCTTTTGCCATAATGTCTATAGTGCAATGTTGTGTTCTTTCCGATAATATAAAATAAAGCTGTAACGAAATAACTTTCTTTACTTGGAAATATAATTTACAAAAAGGGTCTTTTAATTATTACTAATTACTGACTACATAGATTATATTGTGAGATAATGCTGCAACATTATTATGGGTATACGGATATTATCATTCAAAGAGTGAAACTGCAGGGAACTACTAGCACTGTTATCTAACCTGTTGATTTGATTGGTATATGAGTACAATCAATAGCTCCAATTACTTTTGGAAAGGCAGATATTTCATAAAATTTTCTAGCTGTTGTTTCCATTTCTTGAATTGTCTGTGGCATTAATATCCATGCGGGTCGCATTCTAGCAATTGCTATGCTCACTCTGTGTATTATTCTAGATACACTTGATTTATGTACTCCAGAAATATCACCAATACATCTTTGGAATGAGCCACATGCTTCTAAACTTACTAATATTTGCTGAATCTGGGTTATTGCATAATTTCTGAAAGAAACAGAATAATTAAAGTAATGTCCTTCAAACTTGGAAAGAATTGCTATGAAAACCATAGGTTAACTATTTACTACAAATTCGTAAATATGTAGCATTAGATATTACTTAACATTTCATTATGTACTTTTAAACCACGTACTACTTACTTTGTCGTCCGATGTATTAAAGATTCGTCAAGACGTATAGATAGAGCCCGTGCTAAATTTTTGGAAACTCGGAACCTCTCCAAAAATGAATCATCGTCCCATTTTGCAAATCTATCTACTCTTGACAGATAAACTTTTCTCTTTCTCCTAATTTCGTGTTCTGCATCAGAAGAACTACTTTCCCAAAGAATTTCTTGTAAACTTAGATATTTAAGGTGTTTGGTAGGTATTTTAAAATATTTAAACAGTCGATCGAGCCGTTAGATGCTTTTGAAAATAAAATTAAAGCTCTGTTGCGTTTGATATTTGATTGCTTACAGATAACTTTAACCACTAACCGGCCGAAATTGAACGGTTATAATTAACGTCAAATCGAGACGTCATTTTAACCAATGTTAAATGGTGCAACTCTTTTTTCCCTTAACCGGAAATTTAACCAATTTTTTCAAATTGTTATGGTTAAAGTAAGATGGTGCAACTCACTCTAAGTATTGAACGTTAAATTTAAACAGTCTTTTTTATGTTTAGTTTTAAAGCCCTGATGATGCTGTGAAAAGTGAAACCGGTTGGCTGGTGAGTAATAGAACGTGTTAAATAAAGTGTATAGTGGAACAAGTGTTAATTTAAAAAAAAAACGTGCATACGTTAAGTTGACGCCTGGTTGACTGAGAGGTGAAAAGCGATACGGTGACGATCCCTTTTCGAGTTGATATGTGTGCCTTAAATCGTGCCTCTCATAATTTTTAAACGCATGGGCCGATTTCGGTGCGGATTTTTTTATAGTAGTCTGGTGCTAGTATTGACTACATGCGGTCTCGAGACTCCAAGCTCAGGCAACTCAAAGTGTGTTTATAATTTCTTTTTACAAAAAAAAGCAACGTTTTCTGCGATTGGTAAGTGCCCAGTTGAAAATGGGTTTTCCACCTATCACATTATGGAACTATGTAAAATCAGCTACTCGTGGGTGCTCTGGTTGAACCTGTTGTCGCCTACGCACGTGAAGATACTTTATAGTAGGGGAGCCCAAGAGGGGATTTTTGGACTAACTCAATCGCGTCAGATTAAGATATGGGAGATACCCTGTACCATTGTTGAACACCTCCATTATGTATCAAATCTCTACATAGAAACGCGCGTGTAGGGTTGTCTGTCTAATTTTTTTGGCTTGAAAATATACTCGAGCGTGTCAGATTAAAGTACGGCGGGCTTATTGTATGCCAATAAGTCCATGTTTGAATTTTCTGATGATTTGAAGAAAACGTACGGGAGTAGGAGGTTCAGAAACTTTTAAAAACCAAGTCATATGTGTTAATTGTCTATTACAGCAATCTGTCTGATAGACATATTTCTGTCATCGGAGACACATTAGGCATATATATTTTTAATATCTGATGAAATCCGCTGTGATCAAGTAACTGAAATTGCTATTTTAGCTTCTAGACACTTAATGCACCGCTAAAAAGAAAAACCTTACATGACCTTTTTTACTCTCCACAATCGACTAAGTGCAATGGGTCCCAATAACGCTGGAGTTACTACACATTTCGCATCGCGGGCTCCCCTACTATTACTTTAACCGAGGATATTGAGTGCCACAATATGATAGATGACAAATCCATCAAATAATAAGCATTAGTATTAACGTAAAAAAACTAACTTTCTTTAAGTATGCAAGTTTACATGAATATTTTGCAGACAAAGAATTTCTAACAGTAAAATCTAAGTAAAGCCATATGGTTATACATAATGTTTTTTTTTTTAATTTGAATTTATTGAATTTTATTTAAAACTATCAGAATTGATATAACTATTATTAATTATTATTTTGACATATATGTGCCTAATATTATTTCATTGACATTTAATTTGATTAATTGTTAAAATGTAATTATTTGTTGCCAATACTGTTTTTATTTTTATTATTTATTTCAATGTAAAAATTTGTGGATTGAGTTAATGTCTTATAAAATTTATATATTGTATTTGCATGCCAATAATTGGTATAGTAGTAAGCACTTGTATAGAATGTAAGACCTAATATGTACACTACTGAAGGCAAATAAATAAACAATAAACAATAAACAAAACATGAAAATACTAAAAGTTACTTGCGAGCCAAATTGAAACAAAAAGAAGAGAGATTCCTCAGAATAATCATTAACGATTTGAATGGTTGATTAGTTTTGAATCCCTAACTAACGTTATTTTATTATTTATTTTTCTAGCTTTTTATGCCACTAAATAGCAATCAAACAAAAAAAATCTGATTTTAAGTAATACACGCAAATAAAAAACTTTAAAATTTGGATTTTCTTATAAAAAATGGATATGTGCCCGGTTGGCGATCGATAGGCTTGCCACCTATCACATTGTGGAACTTAGTGTCTTCGGCTAGTCGTGCGTGCCCTGGTTGTGCCTCTATCTACCTCTTCGGGCATATGGGTGTGAAAAAACTTTTTTTATGAATGTCTTTATGCCAAGCCCTTTGGGAGGTAGGCAGAGAGTATCAAGTATCAATTGTCAAAGTGATACAGTTGATGTCATTTAAGAAATATATATGTTAAATACGATCTGCCAGCTATGCCTGATTGCCAGCTGCCAGATTGCCAACCCTAAAATCTAAACTCCCCAAAAGGCCGTATACATAAAAAAATCCTAAGCTTTCTGAACATAAGCTATTGCATGACAACCGGTCCGCCAAACCTAGGACACTAGGTGAAATGTAGAATACTAATAACCAATCTCACGAGACAGGCAGTATTTTCAATTATTTTGATCTGAAATATAATGAAGTCGACGAAATCTCCACATACAAAACAACGAACATCGCTATGCAATTAGCGAGCGAAAGGTTCCCTCAACAAGTCGCCGAACTCGAGGATCCTTGGTACATAATTATTTACCTTTTATAAGCGAAGCCTTTCTATTAATTACGTTTTTATGATAAAATGTCCAATTATGAATTTAAGCTTTTCATTATAAATACTTATAATAATTTAATACCTGTACTTCACAGGAATGTCTGTTTGTAATACTTAAGTAACCGCTTTTTAGTACATGCAAAAAAAATATATATGCTACTAAACTAGATTTAACATTTTTTTCTGTCCCTCTGTCTGTTTGTTCCCTACAATCTCTGAAAGGGCTGGACCGATGTTGACGGGTCTTTAATTGGCAGGCAGGTGACGTAATAAAGTGCGACCTAGGCTAATTTTAAATTCCACGAGGATGAAGTCGCGGACAAAGCTAGTGCTTTTTAAGGACGCGTTGAAGCGTTAGTGTGCACGTGTCGATACACCCACCACCAAAGAGGTTCGAGTTCGATTTCCAACTGGTGCAGAGATTTGTTATGATCGTCTAGATGTCTGCATTTCTGGTTTTGGGTATTTACTAAAATTAATCACCTATATTAGTATTACGTACAAGCATATAACTTGCTAACTTTCAGGTAAGTTTTAATTTTTTCCGTGGATATTTTTTAATCTATACCTACATAAAATAACAAAAAGTAATAAAACTAAATCTGTATATAAAGTACTATTTTAAAAAAAGTATATGATTGCGTATTGTACATACAGGTTACAAGAAAACGAGGGCAACTGATTTTTTTGCCGGTCAATCTGTTCATGAACAAAAACTACACAACGGATTTTTTAAAAAGTTTGTTTAGATATAGCTGATAGTCTGAGTCAATATTAAGGATAACTTTTACTAACTTTTAGATAAATCTTACTTTACCATTTCTACATAATGTAACTTTAACGTCTAGACGAAGTCGCCGGCAACAACTTGTATTTTATAAATGTAAAAACTTATTTGTTTTTCGTTTGTCTATCGACTTTTAAAAGCAGCACGTCAACAAGTGACACTTCCAATTAAAATAAAAAAAAATCAGACAAAATCATTATTTAGTACACAAATAATAAAATCAGACCTAAATCGCGTGAATAAAAAATACGTTTGAATGTTAGGAAACGTCATGTCTCAAAGACACACGTCTAAACTTTATTTATTTAAAGTTTTTATGTAAAATATTTTTTGTTCAACAGTTTCTATTAAGCCCACGGATTATTCTAGAAAACAAAAGTTTCCGAGCTAGTTCAGTCAATGAATGTAATATTTTTTTATAATATTTTACAAAACCCTCTAGTAAGTAACACGATAGTGACAAACATTGAGTTTGTAACTGTATGAATACGTAAGCAACTAGCTTTTGCCAAAGTACGTTGGATTTGTTTAAAAAAATATACTTCATCTAAGGCACGGGAGTAATCTCGGCGAAGAGAAAGAGAAGAAAAATCGGCGAGCATTTTTTTATAGGAAGGCAAACATATAAGATGTGGAAATGGTAAAAAGTACACCTTGTCTACGAAAATTACAGGGTCTTTTTCTTACCAAGTTTTCTATTGTAGCTATAATATTGTAATAACTAGCTGACCGGACAAATGTTGTCCAATCATACCGACTGACGGTTATGTAAAAATGTTCATACAATAAAATGTTATTTTATTTTACATAGATCATCCCAAGAGTACTAATAACGCATCTATATATTTCTAAACTCTCTTCTAGCTCCATAGACCATTTACAGTACTACTATTAAATTTTGCGCTTCGGCTTTACACTTTTTATTTTTTTACACTTTATACTTTTATTTTTAAATTGGCTAACCTAATCTTAATTTAAGGCCCCATACTTAGTCAGCCAGAAGAGCCAATCAGCGCACTCCCCCGTTCCATGATTACTATGAAATATTGCGCTCTAAAGTAAATGTCTGAAGCGCCAAATCACTATTTTTGAAACTATAAAAGTAATTTGAAAAAAAATATAAAAACTGAAACAGTTATCTTTTAAGTATAATACTTATCTATGTTTATGTTAAATCTGGTGTCGATATTTTCATAATTGAAGTAGACAGTTGGGTTTCGCTTTCAAAAAGACTTTTTGATTTTTTTCTATCGAGCAAAGTGAAATGAATCGTGTTTTAGAAACACTAGTCTTATAAAGCATATTAATGTTAATCTTGTGTATTTTTGTCGCCAAGATCCA
>NJDC01001154.1:95920-106442 GCA_002245475.1 Calephelis virginiensis
CATCCCAAGAGTACTAAGGACGCATCTATATATTTCTAAACTCTCTTCTAGCTCCATAGACCATTTACAGTACCATTATTAAAATTTTGCGCTTCGGCTTTACACTTTTTATTTTTTTTACACTTTATACTTTTATTTTTAAATTGGCTGACCTAATCTAAATTTAAGGCCCCATACTTAGTCAGCCAGAAGAGCCAATCGGCGCACTCCCTCGTTCCATGATTACTATGAAATATTGCGCTCTAAAGTAAATGTCTTAAGCGCCAAATCACTATTTTGGAAACTATAAAAGTAATGTGAAAAAAAATATAAAAACTGAAACAGTTATCTTTTAGGTATAATACTTATCTATGTTTATGTTAAATCTGGTGTCGATATTTCATAATTGAAGTAGACAGTTGGGTTTTGCTTTCAAAAAAGGGTTAACTTTTTGATTTTTTTTCTATGGAGCAAAGTGAAATGAATCGTGTTTTGTTAACACTAGTCTTATAAAGCATATTAATGTTAATCTTGTGTATTTTTGTCGCCAAGATCCATAATTGCTTTGTATGAAAAAAACAGTATATTGCTGACGTATTTTAGCATACATGGCCCCTTAAGTGAAATGATTAATTATGCATAATAACAACTCTATATAGATATCTTTAAAATACGTTCGGATTTCCGAAGCTTGACGAATATAGCCAAAGCGCATAATTTAATAATACTACTATACCTTTTGTGCATGTATTTGCCAGCGCGCTGTAAAAAACCTCCGATTTTATTTAAAGCTAATATAAGTTCTATCTTTCGCCCATTTTATAGATTTAGGTACCTTCAACTACTGAAATCGCGATCAATATTCATCCAGTTTCCTTCTTTTAATGCGATGAAAACCGACAATAATCGAAAAACTTATGTTCTACACTCCTATCTCTCATATCACTATCCTAAATTTTTTGCTTAAATGTTAAAGACAAATCTGTTATACGATTTCATAATTTCTATATTTATAACTTATTATCTGTAGATAACATAAATATCGCGACTTGAAACCCAGGCGGATATAACAAAACAACTTTTTCCCACGAAGTACAAAACCAGCACACATAATATAAAAAACATACACTTGACATACATACGAAAAGGCAGAGTCTTGTGAAAAACGAGAATGTGATCTTGCCATTTTTGGATGTTGTTACTCAAAACTGTTTCCGTTTCATAAAAATGTTACAAAACAGTTAAAAATGTTTTGCAAAATATGAAGTTATATCATACATTAATAACACACACAAAAAATAGAAATCCGCCATATAACTTTTTTCGAAATCGGTTTAAAATAATTATTGAAAATATTATTTGGCATTAAAAATATCTTCAAAATTAACATTGTAATACTACAAGAACGAACACAATATTCAATTAGAACTGTCATTGGAAAAAATATTATGGTTATTACATTAATAAAATGAATGTCTATTTGAAAATGAAGTTTCTGTTTTTAGAATTAACATTTTCATATTTAACTTCTCGCCAAGTCTCTTGCGGGGCAGGCAGAGAGTGACGAGTGTCAAATGTCACGATTCCTTTACATAATTAGGCCCGCTACATACATTCACGAATTACTTTACGGAAAATCGGTTCGAAATTCCGAAATAAAATATCACCCTATACAAATCCACATAATTTTCGTACGGGAAAGTTCCTGACGTATGTGGCAGATACATAGATTTGTTTTGTTGCGTTCGAATATTTTTCACAACCAAATTCCGTAACAACATTTAGTGTACTGAATGAGAGTTTCGCACGAATTTACTTTGCTACCGCATTTGCGTTTCGACGATCCAAATGTATGGAATAATTTAGTTGTTTCGACTATCCGCTAGAGGCGCTGACAATAACTCCATACATTTAGATTATTACACGTAAGCGCGATAGTAAATTGTTTTAAAAACTCACACTTGGCACACTGGGCGGATGTGGGCGGCCTTACCTTACCTTTGGAGTGGTTTCGGAGACTCTTCATACCACCGTCGAACCATACTTGAGTGATTTGGTCATAGAATATCAACCTAGGACTATCAGAAGTCCGAGCACCTTATCTGTTATATATAATAATGTATATACCTATACATAATGTGGACACATTAGCACTGTATATTCAATTTGTCAATCTTTCCTTTGCCATTCCTTTCACATGAGAGAGACCCATTTATTTTAAAAACAAAATTTAAATCGCCTTTGTGGTGTAGCAGTCCAGTGTCGTATTTGACTTCACGAGGTCCCAGGTTCGAACTTAGGGTGGGGCAAAAACAAAAAGTGTTATTTCCGAATAAAAAACAAGATTGCCCGGGGTTGGATTTGTGTTTTTTTGGCGATAGGGTTGGTACCTCTCACATTGATGGACTTAGTGTGAGTGCCTCTGCCTACCTCTTCCGGGATTAAGCGTGAAGATGCTTTTGAAATCCAAATAAAACGTAGTCACTCCATTTATATCTTCGTGCCAAAAATGAAACACAAAACTCAATTCGCAATGTTATTGAAAATAATATTACTTAAAATTCTTTACTTAATTGGCCGTATTTGCTATGCCGCCATTTTGAATACGAAGCGTATTCGTATTCAAAACATCCCTGACAATTATTTTTTAATACATCAAGGTTATGTTGATTACATTATGTATGTCAATCGATTTCTCCGATACTTGTTTTAACAGAGGAAAAAAAATCTTTCTTTATAGGATAAGACAACGAATAAGCAAACGGCTCTTCTGATGGTAAGAGATAACCATGGCCTATAAAAAATAGATGATGTAGGTACATCGCTGTCTTTTGACCGAAGTGTTAGGCTAATTATTGTGCTAACTTACTGACCACCATAGCCTCCGGACCGAAACATGACACAGTCTTATGGAGGCAGGAATAGATAAGGCGATGGATCTCTATCAAGACGAGTTGTACTGTCATTATGGAGGCAGGAATAGGTAAAGGGATCCCTTCCCGAGCAAGTTGCTGTGAAATGCACTCTATCACCAGTGGTTGTTTTGCTTACGAGCTGCATCGCAGGAAGGCAGCTGGTCTGTTCTAGGGCCTTAAACAGAAAACGACACCTGGACCTACATGAGATAAACAGGTCAATTATGGAAGAACATACTTTCATAATTGCCATATGCTAATCTCAGGTTTTTTTACTTATGCTCATGTTAATGTATTTGCTTTTACCCACACGAATGAGTTGATGATGATGAAATTTCGAAATATAGATAGTTCATCTAACTCGCTAGTTATCTATTCAGGATTAAACATAGGTGTTCCATAAAATAAATCTAAATAAGCAATTTACCTACATTAAAATGAATCCCCATTTCGCGTGGTCATCTCGCATATCACTTGAACGGATGGTCCAAATTCGTTAATTTTCTTTTTATTGTGTTGGTTTTGTAAAGATTTTTATGAAAAAAACTAGGAAAATTGCAGGAATATGGGAAAAACAGTACATTAATGCATACAAACTTTAAGTAGTTGTTAATGTGAAGCGATACGGAGTTCGCCGGATCGGCTAGTCTATTTGTGAAAAATTACCACTAGGTATAGCTCTTTGGTTACTGCATCACGCAGGATTGACCAATTTTGCTAATTCGTTTATATTTTGTACTAGTTATGGTCAGGATAAGGATCATATGCAGATAAAAACTGGGAAATTTGCAGAGAAAACAGGAAAAACAACGTTTTAATTTCTCCTATACTATCAGTAGCTCTATATTGAAGTCTGCCAAGTCGGCTAGTTATTAATAATGGTCGCCCATCGGTCGAAATTCGACCATAACAAAATTTAATTACAACTTATTCAAAATAAATTATTAACTCCCCCGTGTTGGTCCGGGCTCCTTTGTAGAATAGACCATCTGCCTTCCTGTGCCAGGCAGCTATTAAAAGGCTATGCTCGCCTCCGCTCGGCTTACTGTCACTACCACCGTGACATCTGACTAGGTGGTAGAGTTTCGCAGCGACTCACCCGGATTGGTACCACCGCCTTACCTATTCCTGCCGCCATAACGTCATGACGTGTTTAGGTTCGGAGGATAAGGTAGCCGGTAAACTTACTTTTGCTCGAGGCCTAACATCCCGGCCTCTGGTTGACAACGCACCATTACCACCTTTGGTGTCTCTAGGCGGCGCAAATTTCTTACCATCAGGAAATCCGTCTGCTTGTTTGCCTTCCAATGTCATAAAAAAAATTTTCAAACATTGCTAAAGTTCTATTGTTAATTATCTTTTTGATAAGAACGCCATCTTCATTTAACAAGAACAAATAACTTTCCAACATAATGAATATAGTTTGTGCGCCATCTGGGATATTTTATCGTTATCGATATTTATTTTATACTTATGTGTGTCAAATGCATGGTAGTATGTTTTATATTTTACTTTTCGATTTATTGCACTTAACAAGTATTATTTTTGAAACATATTAGCGTTCTCCTCGCCTCTGTGGTCTAGCGGTTCAGTTGTTGGACTTGACTGCATGAGGTCCCGGGTTCGAATCCCGGGTCGGGCAACAAGAATAAAATCGGATTTTTCCAATTTTCTAATAAAAAAAAATGTTGCTCGGGATAGGATATGTGCCCGGTTGGCGATAGGCTTGCCACCTATCACATTATGGGACTTAGTATTTTCGGCTAGTCGTGGGTACCCTTTTTGTGACTCTGCCTACCTCTTCGGGGATATGGGCGTGAAGATACTTTATACTTTATTAGCGTTCTGCAGTTCTCCTCTACACATAAGCTATAAGCGTGCCAAATTTCATAATCCTCCGTCGGTGCAATTTTCCTAAAAAGCGGTTCAAAAATTTTGCTTCACGTATTAATATCTAATATATAAAATTTCCGTGTCACATTGTTAGTTCCCGTACTCCTCCGAAACGGCTTAACCGGTTGTCAGAAAAATTTGTGAACATATTGAGTAGGTCTGAGAATCGGCCAACATCAATTTTTCATACCCCAAGTGACAAGGGTGACTCACCCCATTTTTTACTAAAATTACATTAAAAAAGTAGCAGAACAACGTTTGTCGGGTCAGCTAGTTATAATATATTTACTGATACCTTATAGAAGGTGATTTTTGGACGGATTCTTAACGATTCTCATCCCTTCGTTCCCTCGAGTGTCGTAAATATGAGTACCGGATGACAGCCACCCCACCCGAGAACTCACAACCTTCATTTGATCCTGACAACACTACATGTCAAGTCGTGTAAAATGCCGTGTACAAGAAGAAATCCGTCACATGTACAAGCCGTGGCTTCTCTCGTGTGTAAAAATAATAGATTAAGTGCAATAACACTGAAAAAATGACGGATTGCACTCCGGGAGTGCCGGCAAAAGTGAAAACTTGAATATTAACGTTAGAGAAGCTAGATTTTGATATTTTAGAATGGTTAGGGAATAATTTTACACGAATTGCTTTAATTATCAGTATGAAAGTACTATTATTTATATGGTAGAATACAATATTCATTTATTGCGCTATCGTTCACAAACATATTAACAAGCGCCCCGCGCCGTTTACAAATTTTCGATCAGGTCACGTGTCCTAACGCGAGTTAAGAAGTTTTTACCCATTCCAAAAAAAGTGCGCAACGCCGCTAAAGAAGTTTTCACTTCAAAAACCGACTTGTGTTTCAGTATTATATCGGTTACACAAAAACAGAGTATTTTCCTCGCCATACCTGGGATTCCATCATCAAATACAAATTAGCCCCTGTGGCCTAGCGGTCCAGGTGTTGGACTTGACTTCATGAAGTCTCGGGTTCGATTCCCGGGTCGGACAAAAAAAGAAAATGTGGTTTTCCAATTTTGTAATAAAAAAAATTTTCTCGGGATTGGATGTGTGCCCGGTTGGCGAAATGCTGACATTTAATTGTGTGTCTTCGGCTAATCGTGAGTGCCCTGGTTGCGCACCTGCCTACCTCTTCGGGGATACGGGTGTGTTGATACTTTTTTAAAATCCAAATAAGGTGGCAATGGGTTATGTGATCACCTCGTTCGCCTCGACCGGTCGATCACCTCGCAACGTTGTAATTAATAAAAAAATGGTGTCGGTTTTTTGTAGTTTTACAGCGCTCATATAAATTAATGATAGACTTACCTCAAGAAATAATCATGCACAAATTCTTGATTTTCATCCAGCCAAGCCTCTGTTCTGGCACATTCTGCATCGTAACAGGTCGGCGCGGGCATTACGCCGCCCGCGCCACCTGGCGGCTCCTCTATACTCCGCAGCTGTAGACCTGGAACAAGAGAAACCAGCGGTCAGAATAGGTAAAGCGAATTTCCTATACAATATAAAGTATATTGTGTACAAGCGTAATTACGCGTCTTCTAGTAGTTTATTTTTGATATTTCTCATCCTATTTGACTAGTCTCAAGAGCATTAGCAACCGGCGTATTTGTATACATATAAAAAGAGCTGAATGTGGAGGAATCTAGGCAAGTCTGGAAGGAAATCACTCTCAGTCTACCCAGCAGTGGATTTGGCGTGAACATGTGAGTATATTCTTTATTTGTACTGTCGTAAAAGGATCAAAGCAAATTATAATTTATAACATTGTTTTTTTATATCAAATTGTTAGCTTAGAAAAGCTACTTAGTATCTGGACGATACATAGACAATATCCAGCAAATAGCTAGATTTAAATGACTAGATTATTCCGCAAGGTATATGGTGATGAGATTACATCACTTTGCCAACAACGTGAATATACATATCTTCACGCCAAGTCGCTTACGTAGAGAGTATTGAGTGCCAAATCCCACGATCTTTGCAGACCTGCCATACCCTTTTCATACAAACTCATCGGTTTCGATGACTCTTAACGCCTCCCTAGTGATTTGGTCGTGTAATCTCAAAATGGAGTAAAGTGAACAATTCTACATTCAACATTATCATAAGACGTACGTATAATGACGATAAAAAGTGAGTAGCAGTGAACATCTTAAGTTGCTACAACAAAAGGGAGTACGTTAAAATTATGATCTCAACGTACTTTCCTCAAGTTTAAAAGTGAAAGCGTAAGGTCCTTTTTTCTACCCTTATTCCTCTACTCTGGTTAATCTTTGTCAGAGTCCATTGGATAATATGTTTTGTTACATGACATCTAGCCAGCGTTTCATTGGTCACCTTTTATCAGCGCGAGCGCCTATTGGTCTGACAGAGTTTATGTTACCCACGTAGCTTGCCGATTCGCATAAAACAAGACCCTACCATCCTTCTTTCTTTAAGTATTGGCCTTCACGTTAGTATTTTACCATTAGTCAAGTAGAAATTTGATTCAAATTTTACATCAATTTTAACAAATTATAAGGAATTAGTCATCAGTCATAGCTTATAAGTCGTCAGTTAGTCATGTCAGGCTCTTGGGGAAAAGCGATGGCTTCATTATCCACGCTCATATAACTAGGTTTGGCGGCAACGAGGAAATACATGGGAAATATACGATACTCTAATTTCTTCTTGATTATTTCATTTCTGCACTTTCACGAAATTGTACAAAATGCCACCAAAATTGACTAATTTCACTCAATATCAACACGAAATTCAATAATTATGAAAAAACTTCGACCATCTTTTCTCTCGATTGCGCCAAAACTCACCCTACCATCCTAGAAGGCTTTCTTGCAGTTTAACTGCTATGTTACAAACATAGGCTACCATGCATATGAGCAATGTCACCTGTATTATATTTTTAGTAATATCACATACGTGGTACTGAATCTTCAGTTTTAAAACACCAGCAAAAAGAAAAATTCATTCTAAAAACTAATAAACCACAAACACTTTAAATAAAATACATATTAAAATTATTTCATTGATTATTCAAAATAATAACTACTACGCAAAATGTCAATGAATTTTGACAGTTAAAAATGTAGACTTGATGTAGACTATTTTTTTTACATGAACATAAGTCTTTATAATTCGTAATGTAGACTATACATCACGTACTGTTAATAGCTAAAAACAGGATTTAAGCTAAAACGTTTCGATTCCTAGGTCAGGCGACTTTAGATTTATTACTTTTGATAAATAAAAATACTTTGGTGGTTATTGAATAAGTGCCCCGTTGTTGAAAAGTATTAAGTAAAGTAAAGTAAAATATCTTCACGCCCATATCCACGAAGAGGTAGGCAGAGGCTTAACCAGGGCACCCAAGACTAGCCGAAGTATTAAGTATCTTGTACGGCTGTCTACCTCTTTGCAGATATGGGCGAGACCCATAGAGATGACGTAGAAAAAAAATACTCTTCAAACATAGTTAACATTTTACTTAGATATTAGTACATAGCCTAAGTTATTTTCCTGTTTGTTTTACATAATCCCAAAATTGGGTGTCAGTCTGCCTCCGCCTAAAACTATAAGATTAATCATAATTAGTATTAGTAACAATCATAAGAACCGTATGCTTATTCGCTTTGTATCATTACGTACAATAAAAATAAAAAATAAAGTATCTTCACGCCTATATCCCTAAAGATGTAGGCAGAAAATACAACCAGGGCACCTACGAATAACCGAAGACACTAAGTCCTACAATGTGATAGGTGGCAAGGGCACACATCTAATCAAGAGCAACATGTTTTTTTATTAGAAAATTAGAAGAAACACATTTTCTTTTTTTTTTGTTGCCCGACCCGGGAATCGAGCCTGGAAACTCATGAAGTCAAATCCTAAACCTGGACCACTAGACCACAGAACCGGTTAAAAATTACAAAATGTAATGACATATATTATTTACGTATCTAAGTTTTTAGATGAACATATTAGTCTCGTTAACTAATGAGTTAGAGGAACCGATTTAAAAAAATCATTTATTAGACGAGCATATCGGTAATAATCGGTACTTTGTGTACTCAATTTGTGTACTGTGTTCATGGTTATTTAATTACTTCCCGTTTTTACTGTCTATGTCTTTAACTATTTATTTTGACTGCACTATACATTATCAGATCGTGAAGAGATATCACACTAATCAAACAGCCAAGATAAACATTAGCTTTCACGTAATTGAAACCGACAAGAGCCAAAGTATGCAACTTTTTTTAGTAAGATATTGGAAAGCAAACAAGCAGAAAGATTTCCAGATGGTAAGAAATTCACGCCGCCTAGACACACCAAAGGTGGTGATTGCGGAGCTGAGGCCCGGATGTTAGACCTCGAGCAAAAGTAAGTTTATCAGGTACCTTAACCACCGAACCGGAACACGTCAACGGGAAGCACTGACGTTTTGGCGGCAGGAATAGTTAAGACGGTGCTACAAATCCGGACAACTCGCTGCGAAACTCTATCACCTAGTCAGATGTCACGGTGTTAGTGACGGTAAGCCTATGCTATTTTACTAGCTGCCTGGCAGGAAGGCAGATGGTCTATTCTGCAAAGTAGCCCGGACTAACATGGAGTTTTTTAATTATTTAAAGTTTTTACTGTCTACGTTTTTCACTGTCATAGTGCAGTTAAGTGTATAACTGCACTATACATTATCAGATCGTGAAGAGATATCACCACACTAATCAAACAGACAATATAAACATTAGCTTTCCCGTAATTGAAACTGACACGAGCCATCGCATGCAACTTTTATCATATCAAACAATTAAAAAGACTTTTAATTTAAATGCATTTAAAAGATTAACATTTTCACTTACATTATACTTCGTCCAAACATCTAGGTCATTTTTGACATCTGTCGAATTTATAAGGTACTACAGCTTTTTTTAAAAAAAAAATGTTTTAACTGTGCTTTCGGGGTTTTGGCGAGAAAAGAGAGAAAGATGAAAGAAGAGAAAAGATGGTCGAAGTTTTTCCATAATTATTGAATTTCGTGTTAATATTGAGTGAAATTAGTCCAGTTTGGTGGCATTTTGTACAATTTTGTTCAGTGGAAGTGCACAAATGAAATAATCACAAAGAAATTAGCGTATCGTATATTTCCTCGTTGCCGCCAAATCTCATTACATGAGCTTGTGTAAAAAGGCCACCGCTTTACCCAAGAGCCTGACATGACTTACTAACGACTTATGACTGATGACTAATTATAATTGATATAAAATTGGATGCAAATTTCTACTTGACTAACGGCAACATACTAACGAGATGGCCAAAACCTAAAGAAAGAAAAACTGTGCTGTCAAAAGTTAAATAAATGATTATAATTAGAATAGTTACAAGTTTAATGACTATTCCTTTGACAAAAATCTTGTAACGTTTTTTTTTTTAAATTATCTATTTGTACTTTCCTTAACATTGTGGAAATACAAGTGTCATTTTAAAGTGCACAAATTATATCTTTCCATCTACTGTCGACGAAAATATAGAATAAACTCTGTTATATTGCTGTATTCCAGGATCTTTGGAAGAATATACTTAGGTCAATTCTTCATTAAGCATCCTGTAAAGCACAAAAACCGTGACCACTAAAAGGTGGTGCGTAAACCTTTCCGATGACTTATTAAGGGAATTATCATCCTTGACTATTCTTGCTACCGCGT
>NJDC01001154.1:118123-134616 GCA_002245475.1 Calephelis virginiensis
CATGGCAACTAATTTTGAACAAATCATATGAGTAGCTGAGTTCCGCGTTTTTTTGGTGCTTTCATTTCTTGTTATTGGCAGGAATAGCCACAATAATAACAAGTCACACAATAGTAACAAGTAACACAATTTGCCCCAAAGCAATCAAATTACATACAAGTGTCACACAAATAGATTATGCATAAGGTAGAGTAAAGTATCTTTACGCCCATATCCCCGAAGAGATAGGCAGAGGCACAACCAGGGCACTCACTTCTAGCCGTTAACACGAAGTGCCACAATGTCCCTGTGTTACTACGTGGTAGAGTCTCGCAGCGACTCGCTCGGATTGTCACCGCTTTACCTATTCCTGCCGCCACAGTGTCAGCGCTTGCCGTTGACGTATTACGATTGGGAAGATAAGGTAGTCGGTAAACTTACTTTTGCTCGATGCCTAACATCCCGGCTTCAGGTTGGCCACGCCCCATTACCACCTTTGGTGTCTCTAGGCGTCGTGAATTTCTTACCATCAGGAAATCCGTCTGCTTGTTTACCTTCCAATAACATGAAAAAAATGCGATAGATGGCAAGCTTATCACCAACCGAAATATCTAATCCTGGGCAACGTTATTTTTATTTGAAAATATACATTTCCTAATTTTGTTTTTTTATTTGTTGCCCGACCAGGGGATCGAACCCGGGACCTCAAGAAGTCAAGTCCGACGCCGGAACAATAGACCACAGAGGCGATTACATTATGCATGAAGGTATAATGCTACTGGAGGTTACACTTTCAACAAATAAATAAATATTACTGGACAAGTTACACAAACTGAATCTAAAGCCAATGTAATCAAATTAATGCTTGTGTTATGGATGTTAGTATCTTCACGCCCATATCCCCGAAGAGGTAGGCAGAGGTACAACCAAAGCACCCACGACTAGCCGAAGACACTAAGTCCCACAATGTGATAGGTGGCAAGCCTATCGCCAACCGGGCACATTTCCAATCCCGACCAACATTCTTTTTTAATTAGAAAAATTGGAAAAATCCAATTTTCTTTATGTTGGCCGACCCGGGATTCGAACCCAGGACCTCATGCAGTCAAGTCCAACACCCGAACCGCTAGACCACAGAGGCGATTAGTCAACGATACAAATACATGGAAATATTTAAATAGATATAAGGTTCTTCTCCTTATATCAAAAAGACATAAGTCTTCAAATTTTGTGTACAAACCTAGAAGCTTTTAAATAGAACTATATATTATAACAAGCTGACCGTCGATATTTGTTTTGCTTGACATTAACAGCGACTAATATTTTGTATATGAGTTTTGACGCCATCGTGAATGAAGGTGGTCGTAATTTTTTTCATTATTATGGAATTTCGTGTTTATATTGAGTGAAATTGGTTAATTTAGGTGGGAATTAGATAAATTTTGTTCAGTGAAAGCATGAAATAATCATGAAAAAATAGTATATCGTCTATTTCCTCGCTGCCGTCAATTCTCCTAGATGAGCTTGAGTAACGAAGCCACCGCTTTGATATGACTTTGTACATAGTGACTTATGACTGACTGAATTAACTAATTAACTAACTTGACATTGACAAAGTAGTCAATGTCAAGTTAGTTAATTTTTTACGAACTATTGCTATTGCTAAATTTCTTACAAACGAAACTTAACTTTCGAACGACTGAGCCGATTTGGCTTTGTTGTGTTAGTTATTGTCAGAAGAAGATTCTTATAAAGAAACCCGCAAATTTGCATGGAAAATGGGGAAAACAATACTTTATTTTTTTCCCCATAGAAACTAAAAGGGTGAAACGAAGTTCGTTGAGACAGCTACTATAGCAAAACAATAATTTTTAGAATAAAGCATATTGTAGAATAGTAAACGTATTGTTCAAAAGTATACATATTGGTATTATTACAACGAAAAGTATAAACTGTAAGAAGTTCTATCTTCGTCCATATTTCAAAGCTAGCAATCTGTCAAGGACGTTTTTAAAGTATTCTATCAACGTCACCCTTTATTAAGAATAAGGGCGCTTGGGAGTAATCTTATCTAAGGGATGAAGGGAAACTTTCTTGTAACGCAGTTTGAGTTTAGAAGCTAACTTGGTTTGAAAGGTAAGATAGTTGGATTTAGACTTACTCGTGGAACAAAATATTTTCAACTGACCCAAAAAGGAGGAGACTTATCATTAATTTTAATGTGTTTTTTTTGTGTGTTTGTTACGCGATTGCTCAGCAAATGTCCAAAAGTCGTTATTATCATTTTAATGTAGGTTGGTGGATATCATCAAGATCCGACTAGTGAATATTTATAATAATGTTAATCTTTATGCATAAAAAAAATATTTTTTTTAATAATATTTGCTACGCATTGTGTGTAGGATACATAACGTAAGACTCATCAAAATAAAATTTTGTCGACTTGTCTGTTTATCTAATCACTATTAGTTTAAAATCTATTGAACGGATTTGTACCACATTTTCCGGGAAAATGTTTTGTTCCCTTCATTAATTAGGGTACGATCGTTGTGAACGAAGTCGCGGGTAACAGCTAGTCCCATATAAATTTTATCAAGAGCCGACAAGTGGCTTGTAAGTTATACTTAATGTTTTTAACATCGACCATACGTGGTTTTTAATAACGTTAATAATACTTTTTTATCTAACTAGTAGTCATGGCTAAACAAATTCATATACCTTTATTCAACTACTATCATACAGTAACTGTTCGGTAGTAACTGCAACAGTCGAAGGACTGTGACGCACCTACTAGCGCCGACTACAGTATAAAACAATTACAGTATACTTAACTCTATTTCGTAAAAATACAGTTGTTATGACAAAATAAAAAATAAAAAATACTGTAGCAATATATTTAGTTTAAAACTAAAGATTTTAGAAACTTAGGTTTCAGTTGTGTATAATATTTATTGTAAGTATGTGTGCTTGTGGGTGTGATGTATATATGGATGTTCGAATGTGTTGTGTATAAATATGTGCCAATTCCAATAAATAAACAACCAGTGGTCTGACCTTATGAAAATTTAAATGAGACCATCTCGCATAATTCCGAGGTGGTCTTATATATTTTTAACTATCCTTTCGGAAAAATAACTATCAAATCGAAACTGGATAATTTGGTTTTTCGCTGTTTCATTGCACTAATAGAATTATACACTATGTTACAGGGGATCGATAAATAATAATAATAATCACAGTTCCATGTGACATCAACTTCGTGAAAGCTGAGAAGGAAAAATTGACAAAATACATAGACTTAGCGCACGAGGTTACTGACATGTGGGATGTTGACTCAACAATAATTGTCCCGATAGTCGTGTCAGTAAACGGTCTAATAGCGAAGAGTCTCGACCAACATCTTAAGACACTCGCTCTACAACCCTGGGTTAAGGGCCGAATTCAGAAGGCAGCAATTTTGGGGACGGCACGCATTGTGCGGAGATTCCTCACTCTGTCGCCCTGACCACTGACGGTTTAGTTGTAAGACCACCGTTTTTGGTAACCTATTTTTATGTTTATATTTTTAATATTTTTTTTATATTAAATGTATAGACGTAGAAAATAAGAGGCATTGAAAATAAATGACAATAATAATAATAAATATCCCTGGACAACTCACACCAATTGAATCTAACTTCAAAGCAAGCAAATTATATGCTTGTGTTATGGGTATTAGTCAACGATTCTAATACATAGAAATACTTAAATAGATACCAGAATATATTTAATAAGCACCCAGACCCGGAAATGAAGACACCTAAATGTTCATCACACAAATGTCTGCCCCCGTCGGGAATCGAACCCAAGCCTCGTCGTAAGTCGATGTAGTAAGGCGTGTACGCTAGCCACTCGACCAACGAGGCGGTCAATAATAAAGTATCTAATCGAAATGCGGCATATAATCGTATAGTAATATATAAACACAAAAGATATTTATGGGTTGGTGCAAACCTGAAATAGTATTAAATTGAAGTATTAAAATTGGTTGTTCTATTTTAGAATTGCAATCAAAGTTTGCTTAAAAAAGATAACAGAACTGTCAAACTAGTCTTTATTAAATCTCAATTAATCGCTTAATTGAAAGTATACTGATTAAAAAAAATTGTCCTACAGTTAACACTACGTAATATATTCTAAGACTTCATTACAAATTTCAAATCCACTATCTTATCCAAACTAGATGACAACGATACGGAGCATCGCATACTTTCCTCGGAAGTAGTACAACTTTATCAAATTTCTTTTCTTTTGAATTCGCTTCAGAAACGATTTATATACATATAGAATATTAAAAACATACATAAAAATATCGGAGTCGAACATATAATATATAATAAATACAAGGGAATGTGGTGTTAAGAGTCTACGTAACTGGCGTGTTTGTGTGAAAAGGGTAATGAATGTGGAAGCCGTAAATGTCTGCTAGGATAGTGAGATTTGGCACTCGACAACCTCTGCCCACCCGATAAGGGACTTAGCGTGTAGGTATACATGTATAAACATACCACCACCTCCTTTTTCTAAGTCGGTTAAAAATAAACGCCAGCTGTTTATAGCTCGTATTGATCTGTTAACGGGGATCCTCTTGTTCCTCAAACTAGACATAAACTGAGTTTACGAGTTTAGACGCTGACGCTAAGCCAGCATCCGCCCTCCCACTCATTGACGCAACTGTGAAGTAATGTCAGCAACAAAATAAAAAATATATATTTTCAAGCCCATATCCCCGAAGAGGTAGGCAGAGACACAACTAGTACACCCACGACTATCCGATAACATTAAGTGCCACGAAGTGATAGGTGGCAAGACTATCATCAACCGGGTACATATCCAATCTCGGGCAACGTTATGCTAATTATAAAATTAAAAATACACAATTTTCTATTTTTTAAGTAAAATCTTATTTAGCAGGGTTGCGCCCTTTTTTTGGAATGGGTAAAAACTTCTAAACTCGCGTCAGGACACGTGACCTGATCGAAAATTCGTAAGACGGCGCGGGGCGCTTGCGCGAATTTTGTCATCTTTGTGTACGATAGCGCAATAAATGAATATTGTATTCTACCAAATAAATGATAATACCTACATACTGATAATTAAAGCAATTCGTACAAAATTATTCCCTTACCATTCCAAAATATCAAAAATGCACAATGTGCCGTGTTGGATATTATTAAAGTTTTCACTTCTGCCGGCACTCCCGGATTGCAACCCGTTTTTTTTGTTCAGCCGGGAATCGAATCCGGGACCTTAAAAAGTCAAGTCCTACGCTGGACCGATAGAGCATAGAGGCAATCAAAGTTAACACTATCCAAATTCGGTAGAAACTAGAAACTAGTGAAATTCATCTCCATTAAAACAACTTGAATAATAACTTAATTGTCAACGGAGTTTGGAGCATAAGGTTTATTTTAAAACTGTAATCTACGCCTAAAATATTACGTATAATGCTGACAACTGCCAAATATTATTAACTAGCTGCTACCTGCGGCTTCGCCCGCGTTTTCACAGAAACCCGGTGTGCGATCGGGATTAAAAATAGCTTATATGTTAATCCAGGTCACAATCTATCTGTCTTCCAAATTTCAGACAAATCCGTTCAGCCATTCGAGCGTGAAAGAGTAACAAACATCCATACATCCATACTTACAAACTTTCGCGTTTATAATATTATATAATAGGACTAATCAATGGAGTTCTGAGTTTAACTCAGAGGCGTCAATTATATTATAATTAGTTATTAAGTCGAAATTTTCCATACAAAATTGTGATTTCTTGATAGATTAAATCTGAGCGCACATTATAGTCATGTACAAGGGGGAAGTCAGACTCATCGCTGTACTTTTGTTGATAGAAGATAATTTTGTCTGAGACGTTTTGTTTCAAGTGTGCGCGTCTCCTTATGTTTTCAAACGTCTTCAAAGAGGATGCCCTTTCAACAAGAAAATGTTTTTATAATATCAAATCTTAATATCAAATCGATGTTAGTGGTTGCTTCTTGAAAAGATAGGTCATGGTTCCGAGGTGGTACCGTATTAGTTTTGTCATGATCCAACTAGTGGTTTTTGAGCAACACTTAATTTTTCATATATCTTAACTACCTTATCATCAATCATTGATAAGGTGGTCAATTTACATAAAAAAATATACAATATTACGTGTTACTAGTAGGATGTTGAATAAATTTACGTTGAACGATTACGGCAACATTTATTATATTTCGAAAAAAGAATTATCAAATCGCGACTTGGTACTAAATGAATTAGTTGGAATTGGTTTTTGCAGTTTTACTTAATTATGTAACTTAATATTCTGTCTTTAATATGTCGCGACTACAGTATGTGCTCAGCCTAAGGGCGAGGAACGTCGATTATCATATATCTAATCCACAAGTTTCGTTGCAACCACGCGACGCAACGCGACGCAACGCAGCGCAATGCACCAATGGGGACTCACCCTAAATGTAAATTAACGGCTCTCAGTGCAGCCGTAAGTTTTATTTCTGAGCTGTAATCAAAGCTCAAAACATTGCTTGAAAGCTTAACCCTTCACATGTAGCTTTATTTCCAGAATAAAAAATTAGGTATTTCTGGAACGTACGTGTACAAAAAATACTTCTCTATTATATTTTTATTTCATTTGCATAGTTTCATCAATTACATTTGAATTTAAAGAAATTAATAGTACGGCGGATTTCACTTTAACAGAATATCATGGGTTAAGTTATTTTCATTTTAAAATTTATCTTCTTCTCACATATAAAAATCAATTGCTGTTCGCTACTCTCGCTAAAATCGAAAACAGTAAGACCGATTTGACCAATTTTTATTTTGAACTATTTAAGGAAGTCCTGGCAACTGGACACATATCCAATCTCGGGTAACGATGTTCTAATGAGAAAATTGATAAACGCATCTTCTCTTTTATTGCCCGACCCGGAGATTGAACCTGGGACCTCATGAAGACAAACAATCAGACCGCTGGACTACAAAGGTGACAGCTAGTTAACAACAAATATGACCTCATGAAATGACCACCAACAACCAAACCGCTAGACCACAAAGGCGACAGCTAGTTAATAATAAATATTAACACCTAATGAAGATACTTTATTGAAAAAAATATTAAGTAATAAGGTGATTAAGTCGACCTGCTGAGATGTCCAGTGGAAATAATATATATTAATAAAAATGTTTTTAAAATTTAAGAATTACAATCAAAAATTAAGGAAACTTCAAGTAAAAATGTTAAATAACATTTAACATTTTTACTTAAAGTTATGTTACTTAAGATAAGTCTACCTGTTACAATTTGTAGGATTATTCTTGAATGTCGATTCATGTGATATCGGAAATTGGTATAGATTTCCGATAGGAACTCTTAAAGAAAATAGCGAATTATTAAATGTCAATCATAAACAATAAAATACTATATCGCATTAGATATTTTTTTGGAACTACATGTTAATAATCCGCTAGCACTGTATTCAAGAGTACCTACCGAAAATGACATTTTGTATTTTATTTTCCAATTTGTATCAATAATTGATATAATAATATTAATTTCCGCGTGTTGGTCCGGGCTCCTTTGCAGAATAGACCATCTGCCTTCCTATGCCAGGCAGCTCGTAAAAGGCGAGCTTATGCTTACTGTCACTAACACCGTGACATCTGACTAGGTGGTAGTCTCGCAGCGATTCGCCGCCGTACCACCGCCTTACCTATTCCTGCCGCCATTATGTCAGCGCTTGCTTTGTGTTCCGGTTAGGAGGATAAGTTAGCCGGTAAACTTACTTTTGCTCCGGGCCTAACATCCCGGCCTCAGGTTGGCAACGAACCACCACCACTTTTGGTATCTCTAGGCGGCGTAAATTTCATACCATCAGGAAATCCGTGTAAAAACGTGTAAAATAAAAACAATGAAAAAACTCGAGATTGAAGAGTAGTCCTATTGGCCTGACTAATAAAAATATATCCATAACCAACCTAACATATTTTTAAATTGATTTTATACTAGCAATTTCTCGCAGCTTCGCCTGCGTAACTTTTACTGCACCGATTTTGATGAAGCAATGCCCTATGTCACTCAGTGATAATGTAGCATTCTCAGAAAGAAAGAATTTTTGAAAAAGGTCCAGTAATTTCAGAGCCGATTCATTTCATACAAACAAACAAAACATCAAACATTTCCTCTTTATAATATGAGTATAGATTATTAGTAATGTGGATATGCGCCGCACATTTATATGTTTAGAACAAAATGTACATACAAACATATCTTCACGCTAAGTTCCTTTCGGGGCAGGCAGAAACTATCGAGTGCAAAATCTCACGATCCTTACAGACCTTTCTGGCTTCCTCCACATTTACCTTTTTTCCATAAACACGCTGGTTTTAAAGACTCTTGATGGTATACAAAAAGTAAAGGGTTTGTATAATACTTGGTGGTAGAGCTTCGCAGCGGCTCACCCGGATTGGTACCACCGCCTTACCTATGCCTGCCGCCATAACGTCGTCATGACGTGTTCCGGTTCGGAGGGTAAGGTAGCCAGTAAACTTACTTTTGCTCAAGGTCTAACATCCCGGCTTCAGGTTGGCAACGCACCATTACTACCTTTGGTGTCTCTAGGTGGCGTGAATTTCGTAACATCAGGAAATCCATCTGCTTGTTTGCCTTCCAATGTCATAAAAAAATGATTTTTGTGTTGTCGCTCCTTTATTTACGGCTTTTCGGGTCATAAATACGTTCTCTAAACATAAAAATGAAATAAAAAATAACAAATTAAAATGAACGTGATCTTTTTTTTGTTAACAGCCTCAGGATTTAGAAGTCTGTTGCTCAACAATCAACTCTTCTGTATTTTTAAATAACTCTTGGAAGACGAGATTATCATTTCGTCTGCATGTTCAGTTTTTTTGTATATTTGTTTTTTTTATGATAACGGAAGGCAAACAAGCAGACGACTTTCCTGATGGTAAGAAATTCACGCCGCCTAGCGACACAAAAGGTGATAATGGTGCGTTGCCAAACTGAGGCCGGGACGTTAGGCCTCGAGCAAAAGTAAGCTTACCGGCTACCTTACCCTCCGAACCGGAACACGTTAATGGCAAGTATTGGACGTTATGGAGGCAGGAATAGGTAAGGCGGTGGTACCAATCCGGACGAGTTGCTGCGAAACTCTACCACCTAGTAGGATGTCACGGTGTTAGTGACGGTAAGCCTATGCTCGCCTTTTACGAGCTGCCTGGCACGGAGGCAGATGGTCTATTCTGCAAAGGAGTCTGGACCAACACGGGGAACAAAAGGCGATGTTAGGCGATTGCTTGGTTAATAACAAATAGATTATTATGCTTTTTTAAAAGATTATTTATAGTTCAGTAGTAGTCCTACACAAGTTTAATCCAGTTACGACCAGCAATATTAGCGGTCTGGAGTCGGACTTAACTTCTGGAGGTCCCGGTTTTAATCCCCTGGACGAGCAACAAAAAAATTAGAAATTTCAATTTTCTAATAAAAATTAAGTTGCCCGGGATTGGGTTTGTGCCCATTGGCGATACTTGCCACCTATCCCATGGTGGGACTTAGTATCTTCGGCTAGTCATGGTGATTGGGCTTCTGCCTAACTCTTCGGGGATATGGACGTTAAGATACTCACCATGTTTTTCGTACATATGTTTTAAGCCAATAACGAAGTTTTTGTGAGTAATCTAATGTAATAAACAGTAATAAAACTAAATCTGTACATGAAATATTTTAAATACAAATTGCAACGTATTCTATACTGACGAAATATGTGTTTTTTTTAATTTATTTAAGGGGACTTCGAAACATTCTATGCCAGCCCCTAGTAGCCCGTAGACTAACTAGGGTTATTAAAATTTTTGTCACTTTGCCTGGTCCCTTTCCATGCAAAAACTACGAAACGGATTTCCACCAAATTTTGTATAACAGTAGCTAATGGACGAGGTCAACATGAGGAATAGGTACATGTTGCGGACGGAAAAACTTTCAATCTGCGGACGGAAAAGTCGCTGGCAACCATTAGTACTTGCGTAATAATGCATTAATTTTTACGTGCGACAAATGTTGATAAAATTGAAATTGGAACTTCACTTCATTGGAATCATAAAAAAAGAATTATCAAATCGCCAATTGGTATTGAAATTGAAATCGGTTTATTGGTTAAATTATTATTTGTGTTTGTATTGACGACATGTTAATAAATTTATGCCGAGTTTTTGTTTGTTTTACATATTTACTACATGTTGCCCGCGACACATTTTGAAGTGACTTTTCCTGGTTAATAAAGAAAATGAATTTTTTTTTTACAATACAATTTTATACAACTACTACACAAAATTTGATAAAAATCCTTTAAGAATTGCGCGAATAATTAAAAGACAATCGACAAAAAGAATACCGACAAAGATTTGAGGGCTCATTTTGAGTTTTGTATCTCGACAAAAAGAACACCGACAAAGATTTGAATGCTCATTTTGAGTTTTGTATCCTATTAACCAGTGTTTCCCACTTGGAGGATCGCAAACCGGTACCAGGCCGTCAGTAATAGACACAGGGAAGTAATATCTCTATCTTGTTTAAAAATAAAGAAACCAACAATACTGAACCAGACTTCAGGAAAAACTTACTACTACTGCATTAATAATTATAATATTCAAGCATTAAAATTTGGAAGTTTTTGAGGACAGCGTGGTCACAAATCCACTTAATTTCCGTACGGGAAAGTTCCTGACGTGTGTGGCAGATACATAGATTTGTTTTGTTGCGTTCGAATATTTTTCGAAACCAAATTCCGTAACATCATTCAGTGTACTGAATGAGAGTTTCGCACGAATTTACTTTGCTACCGCGTTTGCGTTTGGACGATCCAAATGTATGAAATCGCCTCTGTGGTCTAGCGGTTCGGTTGTCGGACTTGACTGCCTGACGTAACGGGTGCGAATCCCTGGTCGGGCACAAAAAAGAAAATTGTTTTTTTCCAATTTTCTAATAAAAATATGTTGCTCGGGATAGGATATGTGCCCGGTTGGCGATAGGCTTGCCATCTATCACATTGTGGGAAGAAGTGTCTTCGGCTAGGCGTGGGTACCCTGGTTGTGGCTCTGTCAACACCTTCGCGCATATGGGCGTGAAGATACTCACTTATTTACTTAATAATTTCAGTTTTCCCATCGCCATAACCTAAGTACTCGACACATTTGCTTTCCGGTTGGAGGGTAAAAATAGTCAACATAACAATAAGACATGACTGAAATCTGGAACTCTCGTAAAATTATATCAAAATTAATTCAGTGATTTATGTATTTTTGACAATTACGAAATATCTCGTAAAACCATATCAAAATCAATTGAGCGGTTTCTCCTAGTAGACTTTGTCAAACACATTAATATGGAGTATAGACTTATTACTATGAAGGTGACAAACACACATCAATGTCAGTAAAGCCTTACCAGTAGATATTATGTATGTAATAATTAACGGTCGTTCAAATCCGTCCCACCTATGGAGTTTTATTGCGCAATATTATGGTCTATTGTCTTCTAGTTTTATTATACACCTGGCACTAAATGGCACTCACTTAATAAGGTTTGGGATCACATGCTTATAATGTTATAGGAAGATAAACAGACGGATTATATACAGCGATTATATACAGCAAAGGTGGCAACTGTGCCAACTTAAGGCTGACACGTTAATCTTCCTTAGTTTCAAAACAAGCCTAAACTCCAAGTCGAAACATGACAATGGCGAGCACTGACATTATAATGATAAATAAGCCAGTTCTGGGGAGAATCATTGCTAAACTCAACAGCTTTTCTTCCAAAACGCTCGAGACGAGCCTCGTTTTACCAACACAATTAGCATGACGAGGTGGTAGAGTTGCGAGGGGGATTGATATCACCACCTTTTCGTTTTCTCACCTCATAACATTAGTGCTCGACACTGGCGTGTTTCTACAGAAATAGAATGAATAAGCAAGGTGATGGATATCTAATAATTCAACTTGCTGCGTGGCACTCTACCACCAGTGGTTCTGTTAGTAATTACCCATTTAACTTAAGCTTGTATCTTAGATGGTGCCATGACGGTAGGTAGTACTCGTACATTCAACACAGATGACAGAGGACTCGAACCAACACGAGAAAAAATATCAATATTGCTAATTAAAAAAGTGTCTTCACGCCCATATCTGCGAAGAGGTAGGCAGAGGCACAACCAGGGCACCCACGACTAGCCGAAGACACAATGTGATAGGCACCTTTCTAATCCCGAGCAAAAATTTTTTTATTAGAAAATTAGCAATTTTCTTTTTGTTGCTCGACCCGGGATTCGAACCCGGGACCTCATGCAGTCAAGTCCAGCAACTGAACCGCTAGACCACAGCGGCGATTCTCATTACAAAATCATAGCAGGGTTTTGTAGTTACAATGAAACACGCACCGGCGAAAGTTAAAAGGTATTAAACAACAACTAAAATTTGCAATTAAGTTACAACTGAGTTTCTATGAAAGTTCCACGTAAGCTGTCCATGTTATCCTAGCCATGCAAAATTAAAGAAGGGTTTTTTGTTTCAGTAAAACCCACACAGGCCAAAGTTGAAAGGTATTAAACTACAACTAAAATTAGCAACTAAGTTGCAACTTAGTTACTGAGAAAGTTCCAAGTAAGCTTTCTCCATCCTTGTTTAAATATATAACTAATAGTTTAAAATGAAGCATTATAAGCGTTGCTTGATGGTCTGTGCAATGACGAGTTTTGCTTAACAAGGTAAACTAAGTTTCAATAGCCTCTAATATAAGGGCTTGTTGAGAAGCTCATAAAACTAAGTATTATCCAGGTAATACTTACTCGACCTAGATCCTGGAAACTCCAGACAGTACTAATTATATAAACTTTAACAGTTTCTCAGTTGCATCCCACAGGTAAGAACTATTAAGTTTAGGTCATTGTGGTTTTAGGGATACTAGTGGTCGCCCCTTGGTTGAAAATCGACCATAATAAATTTTGATATATTGTTGATAAGAACGCCATCTTCATTTCTCAAGACCAACTACTTCGTTCCAAACTTTTTAGTGCACCATCTCTGATCTTTTATCGTTATCGTCAGTATATTTGTTTGTGTGTGTCAAATACATGGTAGTGTGGGTAATGTTTTATTTATCGATTTATTGTACTTTATAAGCACTATTATTGAAAGATATTAGCGTTCTGCACTTCTACACATAAACTATAAGTGTGTCAAATTTCATACTCATCCGTCAGCGCAATTTTCTTAAAAAGGGGTCCAAAGTTTTGGCATCACGTACTTATATAGATTCCATTTTTGTTACATAAAATAAGTACAATAAAATAAAATACTAATTTTCTTTCGTCATAATAAAAAAATATTTTATTAGGCATAATATCAGAACTAGGTTCATTCCTTGTCGAACACTTGCTATATTTGTACTTATAACTTCAACAAATCTAACTTTAAACTAATATATATTTCCTATGGTCATCGCATCACTCACTCATGAACGAAATAATGTAGCTAATATTTATTGCTGTTTTTCTTATGAAAGAAAAGGATTTGTAAGTTTAGCGAAGAGGTTTTGGCGCCATAGAGAGAAAAGATGGTCGCAGTTTTTTCATAATTATTGAATTTCGTGTTGATATTGAGTGAAATTAGTCAATTTTGGTGGCATTTTGTACAATTTTGTTCGGCGAAAGTGCACAAATGAAATAATAATGTAGAAATTAGCGTATCGTGTATTTCCTCATTGCTGCCAAATCTCATTACATGAACTTAAGTAATGAGGCCACCGCTTTTTCCGAGAGCCTGGCATGACTTACTGATGACTAATTACAATTGATTAAAATTGATATAAAATTTGATGCAAAATTTCTACTTGACTAAAGGCTAAATACTAACGTGAAAGTCAAAACCTAAAAAAAAAGTTTAGCGAAACTTTAAAAAATATAAGAATTCAAAAACAGGACAACGTTTATCGTATTAGCGGGCGTAAACATGATTTTCGAACATTTTAAATGCGTTAATAACTTATATTAAAAGACGTTAACTCGGCAACCAGACATTTAAAAAACAGAAATCCCTGAAACTTTTATAAGACCTAAATCGAAAGTATAGGTTAATTGAGGATTTTTAAGTTTTATTTATTTTTTTATATAAAAATGCCAAGTAAAAGTTAGTAATTTAAAGATTAACGTCTGGAATCTCTGGATCTTGGTCTTTATATAATTTAGTCTACCATCTACAAAATTTGCAGAAAAAGTAGCTTTATATACTTCTTAGATCACTGAAAGGGAAGACACACAATTGAAATTGTTATACAGAAGGTTATAAAATAAAAATAAAATGTTTTGTTTAGATCAGTTATGACTCCCTTTCACGATGAATCATTTGCTTAGCCGGCAGAGAGAATTGATAGCCAGATTTTTTTTGTGATTCTTGCAAAAAAACAACTAGCCAGGATTTTCACTTTTTAAACACTTCTTGAGCCGACACAATAGTATTTCTTGCCTCCCAGGATATCTAGAACCATCCATATTCGTATTGTATAATTCTATTGTATGTTTTGTTCTTAGTCACAATAACGAATAGAGTTCCCCCAAGTGCCGACGATGGAAAGTGTACATATAAAGTTGTTTCTAAACTTGATCATTTCAATGTGCTTCTATATCCGAGTTAATGACGTGTCATTTGCTAACTCAACTCTGCATCGGCAATTTGTTCGGCAAGTTCAAATCACTTTGCGGCAAACAACCGAGTCTGAACTTTGCCATCTCGAACTCTATCAGCAAATAATTAAATATAGCCGCTAATTCTAAAACAATTTAACTTCTCAATTAGATTGCCTTCGAAAATTGTATTGGTTTAAACTTTGATTTATGGTTGCTGAGTTTTGATGAATTTAATTTTGTGACTTGGAGAAGATATTTATTGAATCAGGCGTTTGCGCAAATCCAATATAACATGTAGAGTTAGCTTTTACTTTTTGCTGATTTAATGGGACCCGTGTAACTCTTGTAGCGAGAAGTAATCCAAACTACACAGAATGTGACAAGCCATTCCACCAACAACCAAACCACGAATAATGTCGGAGCTGAGGTAATAATCCAACTTGTCACATCCTTTACCAACTACACGGGTACTCTTGTGGGGAGAAGTAATCCAAACGACACAGAATGTGACAAACTAAAATAGAAGTAGAAGAAAGTTGAAGTTGATATTATAGTCTGTGTCACATTGTAATAAAGACTTATAATACCCGGAACCTTGGAGTACTTTACTCTATGTTAATATTAGAAAGAAAGTTAAAGATTAAAGGCCAACTATAACCTATAACAAAGCTCGTAACTAGCAAGGGTCAGTTACTATTAAAAACGCCTACCCCCACTTATTAGCTGGTAAACATACCGGGTTATAAAACTCAAGTTCCCATCATGGAAGGACCAAATAGGCAAGTCATAACCAAAACGCTTTTGTTGAGTTTCGCAAAGTCGGGTTTTTTCATCATACGTTTGTTTACTACTATAACACTGGGCGATGACCAAATACCCTATTTTTATAGTGATTATGTGTGTAAAAACTACCGAACTACTTTTACAACCATAATAACTTATCAAACTATTTTTATCAACACAAAGTATATTATCAAAGCATGTTTTATCATATACTAGCTGTTAACCGCGGCTTCGCCCGCGATAAATTGAGATGTAAAATATTCTATCTTTCAAGTTAGGCCAAACTGCAAACGGTGTGAAAATTTGATTGAAATCGGTTATTTAAAAGTCCATCGTGGACAAACAACGTATCACGTAATTTATATATAGTAATAAGATATAAAAAATAAATAAAAGACGGGTTGCACTCCGGGAGTGCGTGAATAAGTGAAAACTTGCATATTAACATTGTGCATTTTTGATATTTTTTAATGGTTAAGGAATAATTTTGCACGAATTGCTTTAATTGTTATCAGTATGAAAGAGTTAAACTTAAAGAGTTTATATATTAATATTATTTTCACATCCTTTCATAAACCTGCGTTTGGCTTGACAAAACCTCGCTAAAGTAAGACTACGTGACGATAACGAACATTGGTCGTCTACACATAAAGCTTATTTTCAAGGTGGAACAAATAGAGCAATGTCTGTTGATATTATACGTATCTGCTATCATTTTATCTTGTGAGAATGTAATGGTAGGTATATTGCAGCGTATTATCCATTGCGAATTCTATACTCTTCGGAAATATCTAAGCGATACAAAAACAGCAATGAATCTACGTTTTATTTTAGATCCCACGCCGTCTTTTTCGCGCATGCGCTCTACGCCGTCGCCTTAGAAAAAGGGGGATACTTCCTCTCCTACGCCGCGACGACTGTTTACTCTCCATCCGTCTTACAAATTTCTCGAGGTCACGAGTCCCGACGCGAGTTTAGAAGTTTT
>NJDC01001154.1:143079-157257 GCA_002245475.1 Calephelis virginiensis
CGGGAGCCTCTACCATGAACGCTTACATCAGTATTATTTCCATCTAGCTAAATGTTCGCTTTTTATGGTAGGTATACATCATGTGATTGCCTTTCTCCGATGACAACTAGTATTATTGAAATAATACTGTTTTAGTTGTACCCCCAGAATGGAGTCTGAGCTAGATAGAAACACCATAACAAGATTTTTTCTCGACGCTTCATATAAAACCTCGTTGCGACCGGGATCTAATTCCTAACATCGCATTTTTTTAATTTGCGAGAGATTTTTTTGAGATCGGAAAAGCAAAAATATTGTGTGTTTTCCCAGAGTCCGCTTAAGGTCCAGGAAGGTCGTGAGAGGCGGGCAAAAGTTAAAATTTAGGTCATTCCCAAAAAGAACTGCAAGTACAATGCTGTGCAGCAACTTTCCCGGATAAGGATACATCGCCTTACCTCTTCCTGTATGCTGAACCCTCACATTGAAAAACGAGTATCCTGATGTTAATAAATATACAAATGAGAGGCTAGCGTAATAAGCTTGGACCTAAGTACCTCCTTTTAAAGGTGCTAAATACCAACCAAGGTGACTCATAGCAGAACTGTACCACCTCGTCTTCGTCACAGTGTTGATCATAAATGAATGGATGCGCATCTAATACGAGCTTCTTAGTTGGAATTTGGAAAGCAGCTGCTCTATAATCATCAAAGTAGCCCAGGTTCAATAAAGACACAGGGTATTACATTAACAACGCCAGAAGTATCAGATATGCCAATCTCCCAGAAATTAGTGCGACGGTCATTTAGTAGATGTTACTACGTCTCTTTTATGTGTTAGTTCTCGCTAACCTGACAAGAACAGGGGTCTCCCGATGGTAAGAGACGATGGTGGCCTATAGTCACCATAGACATTTCACTAGTCATATCCGTTTAGAAATACCGCGTTGGACAATGGATAACTTTCGATAGGAAACCATATTATCGGATCCAATCCATCCATCCAAGGATACTGTCATACGGAAGATTATTATTGGAAAAAATTTTAAACCTTTTCCCTTTTGAAAGCAAAACATTGATAGCAGCCTATTAGCAAAATACGCTAATTTTCTGTCATCTTCAAATAACACAAATATGTATTCAAGTCGTTACATTTTTATAGTATTTTTTCGTTTTAGGTTTTATTATTACTCGTGGCAACTTGTTTTGTTTAACCAAATTTAAATTGTGTAAAAATTGAAAATAAACATTTTTATTAAAATACAAAATACATACTTTTCTTGTGTTGAAGACATGATCCGTGCAGGCGACACATACTCGCCGTTTGCCCCATGCGGGCGCTACCGTGTTCTAGTCGCCATTCGCGCCACCAGACGGAGACACTAGCACTACATCTTCACACACATCTCTTCACCTCACTATTGGAAACCTGTTATAATATCGGTTGATTTAGTGCTGCCCTCTGAGGATATCTCAGACACCTTGTTGATTACCCAATATCAGAAGTGGGATCCAGTTAAAAGAAAAATAGTTTATATATTTTTATTCTTGATAAATTTGTGTTGTTAATGTGCATGTATTAATTTTGTCTTATTTTAGTGTTTAGGTATTATTTAATATGTTATATAGTGATGGTATCATAGAACGTTTTAGTATTCATTTTTTTATGTATTGATATAAGCTGTAAATATACGGTTATAAGTAATGTAACGCATTAATAAATTACAAATTAAATATTTTTCCAAAGCTTAATTTGTTTCTATTTTAAAAGTTTTTAAGTTAAGTTAAATTTTCGGCATGAGGGTTTGTAAGATACGAGTAATATAGTATTTTATTACTTATATAAATGCTCAAATATTTTTATAAACAATACTACATAATATAAAACAAAGTCACTTCCTCTGTCCCTATATCCCTTTGTATGCTTAAATCTTTAAAACTACGCAACGGATTTCGATGCGGTTTTTTTCAATACATAAAGTGATTGAAGTGGAAGGTTTATATGTATATATCATAACCGTGTGAAGCCGGGCAGGCCGCTAATAAACAATAAAATAAAAGTTAAAGGTCAAATACGGATCACACCAACATAATTTTGTACGAATTCTCATGTCAGTACCACTTTATGTCTTATGGTATCTCTTATATGGTATCTTATATGAATGTGAAAAAAGCTGAGTTTTATGTACATGTCTCATCTTGTACATTTTGGTCCCCTTGTACTTTAACGTAATGACGGATGTATTAAAAGTTTATACACTTTAAAATATTCAACTTTCTTTCACAAAATAAAATATCTGAAATATAATAATCAGTTTCCAAATTCAAATAATAAAAGATATCTCTTCTAATCACACTCAGAGACATTTACTATATCATTAGGCGAAATTTTGTACGTTAAATGCAAAAAATCCGTGATGTATGTAAATATTCAAGTATTTCACAATACTTAAAAGAGTTTAATTTCCTTTAAAAAACCATAAAGTAAATGCTCGCGACAGCCCTTTTTCACTTTCCACAGCAATTTTTCAGTGTTGGTCCGGGCTCCTTTGCACAATAGACCATCTGCCTTCTTGCCAGGCAGCTCCTAAAAGGCGAGCATAGGTTTACCGTCACCAATACCGTGACATCTTACTAGGTGGTAGAGTTTCGCAGCGACTCGCCCGGATTGGTACCAACGCCTTACCTATTCCTGCCGCCATAAAGTCAATGCTTGCCCTTGACGTGTTCCAGTGGGAGGGTAAGGTAGCTGGGAAACTTACTTTTGCTGAAGGCCTAACATCCTTGGCAACGCATAATTACCACCTTTGGTGTCTCTAGGCGGCGTGAATTTCTTACCATCAGGAAATCCGTCTGCTTATTTGCCTTCCAAAATAAAAAAAAAAGCTCAGAAATAACAAAAATACACAGACTTTAAACGAAACAATACTAGAATCTAAAGCCCCAACATATTTTCTAAATAGTCACTTATGCGGATTACAATTTTCTTAAAAGCAAAAGTTTTCCTTCGGTTTGAATGTAGAACTATTAATTCCATTTTCCATTGCGGAAAACCACGATTGTAAACACGACATCTTACTTGATGAGTGTTTTTAAGCAGAAAATTCAGATTTCCAGGGGTCAGTCACATCTTTAGATAATTTTCATTGACTTCAAAAAATCTTTTAGTTGACTTCGATGACAATGACATGATTGCATTTTATCGCCTCGTTGGAGGTATTGGAATCTATTCGTAACACTCGGGTTCGATTCTCGACAGATGTTTAATCGAAATAGCTTTTCTCATAAGAAATACACAGTATAATTTTTAATTAACAATGTTCTAACCTATTTCTTCGAAAAGTTAGGCAGAGGAAGGTATAACTAGGGCTCGAACGATGAGCCGAAACTACTTAGTCTTATAATTGGAAAAAGTGGCAAACCTTTCGCCCACCAGACACTTATCCAATCCTGGGCTATGTCTTTATAGAATTTAAAAAATATTATTACTGGTTGGCTGACCAGGGAATCAAACCCAGGACCTCATGCGGTCATCGCCAACACAGGACCAGAACACACCACATCAGTGTTAGATGGACTCAAACACTCAAGTCTATATTTGACATAACATATTAAGTTGCCTTATTTTTTAGTTGCCTTTTTATCATATAAATAAAAGTTGATAAAAATATTTTTGTGGTTTTATGCAAAAACTTAAAGTGTAATCAAAATCCCTGTCGCCAATGTTTTATAAATGTGGCAAAGAATGGAAGTTTTACCTCATCTAAAAATTAATAATTAATTAAATTTTTAAGGTTTCCTGTTTAATTAACGAGCAAACTCGACGAATACAGTTTGGGTTTAAGGGTTACAAATTTGTTATGTTTATAAAACAAAGACGAATTTGTTACCACACTTTCGAGATCTGCTGGACCAATATTCATGTTTTTTTATTCGTTGGATTTGTCTCCACCCCGAATAGCAGAATACATCTTAAAAACAATAAAAAGTCAACGAATATATAATTATGAAAGATGAATCGTTTAAGTATATAAGTATATAAAAGAAAGTCGTGTTACATAGTCAAACCGATTAGGCTGAAAATTGATGGAAGGTAGCTTAGAACCGGGAGAAGGAAATATGGTACATTTTATCCCGTACAACAGCGAGGAATCTAGAAAAACAACATTTTTTTTTTATTATGTACAAACTGAACGGGCGGAACGAAGCTCACCGGAACAGCTAGTGGTATATATTAAACAGGAAAAGTATATTAAGCTAATTATTTATTTTAACGCAGTAAAACTGCATAAAAACCAACCATTTCAATATCATATACATACATATCTTCACGCTAAGTCCCTTACGACGTAGACAGAGAGTCTCGATTGCCAAGCGTCATGAGCTTACTACACATTCATTATTCATGCCAATATGTTAAGTAAACATTTTTTTGTGTCGGTTTTTCCACGGTTCAAATGTTTTCAAGTTAACATATTTAACAGATGTCAGCATCTTAAATATTTAATGTAGACCGGGCTGAAGCAGCTCACCACGTGACTAAAATCATAAAATAGATAAATTATTGAACTTGGATACTCCCTCGAATGTGTTTTTATTTATAGAATCCTCATTGGATATGGAACATTTTAGATTTTCCCCGTGTTAGTCCGGGCTCCTTTGCAGAATAGACCGACCATCTGCCTTCCTGCCAGGCAGCACGTAAAAGGCGAGCACAGGCTTACCGTCACTAGCACCGTGACATCTGACTAGGTGGTAGAGTTTTGCAGCGACTCACCCGGATTGGTACCACTGCCTTACCTATTCCGGCCGCCATAACGTCATGACGTGTTTCGGTTTGGAGGGTAAGGTAGCCGGTAAACTTACTTTTGCTCGAGGCCTAACATCCCGGCCTCAGGTTGGCAATGCACCATTACCACATTTAGTGTCTCTAGGCGCCGTGAATTTTTTTCCATCAGGAAATCCGTCTGCTTGTTTGCCTTCCAATATCATAAAAAAGTATATTACCACGGTATAGACATATCTTCTCTGAGATGGAACTTAGTAAAGTTTTATAAAACCTACTAACATAGAAGAATGTCGTGTAAGAAACACCATTTTTAAGTTAAGAACGGCTGAAGCGATTTTGCTGAAAATTAACGTGGCTGAAAATTAGCTTAAAACCAGGAGACGGACATAGGATAATTTTAATCTGGGTCGACTGCGGCAAAACCAGGAAAAACAACATTTTAATTTTTCCCATAAAAACTGTACAGGTGGAACGAAGTTCGCTGGAGCAGCGGGTACAATATATGTGTACAAACGGCCAATATTAATAATTAATCCTAATCCAAAACTTGCTGTCCAAGATTGATATTTTGATCCATTTTTATGTTATCGCTTGCCAATAACATATCTGTGGACAGGATAAATATGGCAATTAGGTATGGGACAGACTGCCGGATACACAGCTATCTAGATTGCTTGAAATCCATTAGATTGAGATACATTATTAACATTGGCCGTAAGAGAACAAGATGCGACGTTTTAAATTTACAACTTGTCAAAAACACGCTAAACCAGCAGTACATACACTTATTTGTTAAGTGGACTGCTGAGATTGTAAATTGCATTTTTCGGTTTCAAATTTTTTTTACTGCTACTTGTTTACCCTGCAACTTCAACATAGAATAGTTACTTCGCACAACCTTACTTATTAGTTCTGATTCAATATTACCGATACCAGATAACATATTACGCAATATTTGTTTATTTTTAACTAGTGGTCACCCATTGGTTGAAATTCGACCATAATAAATTTTAATATCTTGTTGATAAGAACGCCATCTTCATTTCTCAAGACCAATTACTTTGTTTCCAAACTTTTTAGTGCGCCATCTGTGATCTTTTATCATTATCATCAATTCATTTGTATGTGTGTGTCAACTTTCAAATGCATGGTAGTGTGGGTAATGTTTTATTTATTGATTTAATGTACTTTATAAGCATTATCATTGAAAAATATTAGCGTTCTGCACTTCTCCTACACATAAACTATAAATGTGCCAAATTTTATGTTTCTGCGTCAGCGCAATTTACGTAAAAAGGGGTCCAAAGTTTTGGCATCACGTAATATATATGATACAAACACACACGCCAGCAAAATCTTAAAATTTGATCTTGTTAAAAAGAATCTAATGAGTCTAAACTCAAGGGGCTTACCAGTAATCATTTCAAGGTTACGTCTCCTATCCTCGAGATTCATCAATAGATCAGCTCACTTGCAACCGCAAGAACTGTTTTATCTATAGGTCTCACATGTTATCAAAAATGAAACAAATACCCGTCCGTAGTGTCTAATATCCATTCCAAAGCTAATAAATGAGCTGATGACCTTGAATACCTAAACAGATCTCCATAAACTATAGCTAAGAACCATGTCGATTAACGGCCAATATTAATCCTAATCCAAAACTTGCTGTCCAAGATTGGCATTTTGATCCATTTTCATGTTATCGCTAGCCAATAACATATCTGTGGACATTATAAATATGGCAATTAGGTATAGGATAGGACGGTGGATACGCAGCTATCTAGATTGCTTGAAATCCATCTTAAGAAATACATTATTAACATTGGCCGTAAGTCAGCTTTCATATAAAAAAAAAAACGCATCATAATGCGTCCATCCGTGGAAGAAAAATGATGGCACAGAGACACACAAAGGACGACGGCAAAATCGTACTTTTATTTAACGGGTATGCATTAGCTTAGTACAGGTACTAACTACGTATCGATTTCAGGAAGGTACCGATACCGGGACCGGGACTTGGCAGTGTCCAGGTATCAAAATGGCTAGAATCGCTATAAGTATCGGTAGAGAGCCTGCACTTCTTGCATCGGTTCGGCCTTGATTATGTCACTTGGCAATTGCCTACTCCATATAGGACTTGGTGAGAAAATGTGTGTATAAACTAATATAATACCAGTAGCATTGTACCAATATCTCTTGGTGAATGTAGCGCGTATCTGCGAGTACACAAGTGTTACAACCAACTTATCAGCAGACACCGACGGCGCCAGAAGATAACGGAGTGGAATTATTTTGTAAACTTTATTCATAATAACAATGTTTAATGAACGAGCCCTTTTTGCAATAGGACAAAAACGATGGTATATTTCAAACGTGTCAAATTAGGATTTAACAACTTGTAACCTTTTTAGGGCCGGTTTCACCGATGATGAAAACCGAGTTAAGTAAACATAAGTTCTTTTTTTATGATAATGGAAGGCAAACAAGCGGACGGATTTCCTGATAGTAAGAAATTCACGCCGCCTAGAGGCACCAAAGGTGGTAATGGTGCGTTGGCAACCTGAGGCAGGAATGTTGGCCTCGAGCAAAAGTAAGTTTACCGGCTACCACCTTCCAAACCGAAACATGTCATGACGTTATGGCGGCAGGAATAGGTAAGGCGGTGGTACCAATCCGGGTGAGTCGCTGCGAAACTCTACCACTTCTAAACGTCTTTTTACGTTGATCGCGTTTAAATTCGACAATGGTACCCACCCTTAAACGACTTCAATATAAGAAGGATGTTATATTATGTTCATATACTCGTATCTTCGGCTAGTCGTGAGTGCCCTCTGCCTACCTCTTCGGGGATATGGGCGTGAAGATACTTTACTTTACTTTTATATACTCGTATGTTAACTGATTTTTTCAATAAAGTCGGTTCAGAAATGACGGAAAAATCGGTTAATGACGGAAAAACGCCGCGTGAGTCATGTATTTTCGAGCTTGCGGCTGTCTTCGAATTATAAGACGTTTTCTCGTCAAAATTAGTGAAAAATAATAGGATGTGTTGTGCGAGTCAGAGAAAAGCTCTTGACCTAGAAGAGGGTCTGTAAGATTTTTAATATTTTGAATGTCATAGTCATTTGGTGATTTCCGTTGCAAAAATAAAATGTTCATTCATTAATTCTTTTTTTTTATCATATAGGCAGGCAAAGAAGCAGACTTATTTCCTGATGGTAAGAAATTTACGCCGCCTAGAGACACCAAAGGTGGTAATGGTGCGTTGCCAACCTGAGGTTTTTTTTTGTGTGACAGAACTTATGATCTATAAATCGCTAATCGCTCGCTAAAATCCGAGAAAGACTGAGCCGATTTGGTTAATTTTGGTTTTGAATTATTTTGAGTCCAGAAAAAGTTGAAAATATAAGACAAAGGCCAAAACGGCGAGGAAAAGGAACGGTTAGAAAAAAATAATCCCATACAAACCAAACGGGTGGCACGAAGTTCGCCAAGATAGATAGTTTTTATCCTATTAATAGTACAAATGCAAGTTTTTGTTTGTTACTTTTTCACGAAAAAACTGCTGAACAGCTTTTCATGAAATTTGACACACACATACAGGGTAACTTGGATTAATATGTAGGATACTATTTTTATCCCGAAAAAATGTTCCCGTGGGACCATTAACCACGAGGGCAACGCCGTAGGTAAAAGCTAGTATTATATAAAAATAAATAACCATTTCACACGGTCATCGCGTCATGCCTGAGAAGATGGATCAATTTTGCTGGTTATTTTTTGTTATATTGGTTATGGTCAGGAGAAGGATTATATAAAGAGAAAAACCGGCAAATGTCAGGGAAAGTGGGACACTTCAGTTTTGACCATACAACTGTTAGGAACTGCTAATGTCAAGCGACACGAGGTTCGCAGGATTGGCTGGCACCTTATATAAACTTTTTAAATAAAATGTTTGTTGCACAGCCTTTATCAGGAAAGGAAATAATTTGTCTTGACATGAATAAAGCACTAACCACATGTCAAGCGTTGGGGCGTGCAAAATTACAAGCAATAAGACTATAGTCGCCGCGTATATGTCGTGTCATTCATGAATATGCCAGTAAATCATAGTCAATGACCAAACGCTCCCTAGTCAGTAAACACAGAGTTCAGACAATGAACTGTGGACTGTGTTTTTCTTAAACTTGTATGTTCGCTTCGATCAACTATTAATGTGAACGAATTCCACAGTGTTGGTCCGGGCCCCTTTGCAGAATAGATCATCTGCCTTCCTTGTCAGGCAGCTCGTAAAAGGCGAGCATAAGCTTACCGTCACTAGCACCGTGACATCTGACTAGGTGGTAGAGTTTCGCAACAACTCGCCCGGATTGGTACCACCGCCTTACCTATTCCTGCCGCAAAACGTCATGACGTGTTCCGGTTCGGAGGGTAAGGTAGCCGGTAAACTTACTTTTGCTCGAGGCCTAACATCCCGACCTCAGGTTGGCAACGCACCATTACCACCTTTGGTGTCTCTAGGCGGCGTAAATTTCTTACCATCAGGAAATACGTCTGCTTCTTTGCCTTCCTATATGATAAAAAAAAGAATTAATGAATGAACACTTTATTTTTGCAACGGAAATCACCAAATCACTATGACATTCAAAATATTAAAAATCTTACAGACCCACTTCTAGGTCAAGAGCTTTTCTCTGACCCGCACAACACATCCTATTATTTTTCACTAATTTTTGACGTGACAACGTCTTATAATTCGATGGAGCCAGCCGCACGCTCCAAAATACATGAGTCACGCGGCGTTACCTCGCTCTGAGGTGTTCCATTTAAGGCTTTAAGTGCAAGCGAGAGCGCGGAACGAGCGACAAACAGGCACAATCGGCCTCCGTTCTTATGACGGTGTCACGTTCAACTATCGCCAGTAAACAGAATTTACAGGCAACCGCTGTTCTTTCGTTTAACCTTAATAAAATACAGCCTTTATCGCTCCTGATTATTTCTTTTAGTGAACGATTTTTCACAATCGGGTCAGAATTTTTGAAGATAACCCCTACAAACAAACAAAGTTAGACACTTACCTCTTAATATTATTAGTATATATTTTATCCTACTTTGTTTATATATCCTATTATTTTTTATTGAATTGTTCGTTCAACCTTAACAAAAATATAACTCCTGAATAATGTAGCTTTCAAAATTAATTTTCAAATTAAAAACGAACCTAGTACTAAATTAAACATGTTTAAAAAACAAAAAATAAATTTAAAAATTTGTTCCAATTAAATTTATTTTAATTTATTTTTGCGTTGGATATTTTTTCTTCTATAACAATTAAATTTTTATGTAATAATTTAACATTAAATAATTAATTATACAATTAATTAGGTACTTATGTTTTATTGTGACATGGATATTTCATTTAATATTACACTTATAATTTTGACATGTACATTTATTAGTTTTTCTTTTATTAAACTTACTGTAGCATAACTAATTAAGTTTGACATATGTATAAAAGAGCAAAGTTAATTTAGTAATGTATTAATTAGAGGAGGCAATTGCCATGTTAATTATTATTTTCTCATATGGTACTAAACCAAGCATTTCTGCGTTCTAAATATTCTGAAATCCTATAGTAACTGTTACCATACAAGTTAAATTTAATACATTTTTTAAATTGTGCCTCTCTAGTCTAGCTGTTCAGTTTTTAGACTTGACTGCATGAGGTCCCGGGTTCGAATCCCGGGTCGGGCAACAAAAAGAAATTTGTTTTTTTTTTCAATTTTCTAATAAAAAAAAGTTGCTCGGGATTGGAGATGTCCATGGTTGGCGATAGGCTTGCCACCTATCATATTGTGGGACTTTCTGTCTTCGACTAGTCATGGGTGCCCTGGTTTGCCTCTGCCTAGCCCTTCGGGAATATGGGCGTGAAGATGCTTTTTTTAAATTTTCTAATTCAGTGGGAAAGAATTAACCGTTAGCAACTCCATTGGCAAAATACGGCTATAAACGGGAACTCTCGCTTGCGTAAGCTCCGCCTACTTTGGACCTTTAATGAAGAAATACTATTTAAGCTTGTTAAACATGAAAATTAAAAAAATCAGGCACCTATAGGATAGATCAATGAACAAAAATCCGGCGATCAAAAATGTTTATCGTGATTTTTCAATTAATTATCCATTAATTAATGAAAATTTTTTTGTAGCACGAACATCAACATTGAAAGTACGATAGTTGTTAAACTATTAACCTGGGATTTTTTTCCTTTTATGGAGCTATCATACTAAGGTTATAGAAGAGATTCCCGTTGGAAAAATTTAAAAAATATTAATTTTCACTTTGTTATAAACAATTTACTTAAGTTAAAAATTATCAACCTCTCAGAAACATTTTTTTATAATATTGCGATTAGAGGTTAACATTTAATAAGTTTAAATATTTCTTCACTAAAGGTCCAAAGTGGGCGGAGCTTACGTAAGCGAGAGTTTGTTTTCGGCCGTATTTTCAACCCTCTAGAAAAATTATAAATATTTGTCCTAGAGTTCCGGTAGGCAGGACTTTTTTTTAGGAAAGTTTTTCCTCTTTATGGATCCTTTTTCAAATTTCGAAAATATTGAATACTTTTTGAGATATTCGCAAAAAAACAAAAACACCTTTTTTACTAAATTGTTTATAACTTTTGTAACTTTTGCAATCAAAACTCTATATTTTTCAAAAAGTTTCTAAACGCGATAACGAATCGAATGACACCTCGATCATAATTTTCCGACGCGAGCTAAAAATTTTGTCCTAAAAGGCACATGTTGACTAGACTATTAGTGACCTTTTTAGAAAGAACAACCAGCACGGTCTTAATGTTTCCGTACAAGGAAAAGAGCAGAGGTTAACAAACCCCAACCAATGTTATAAATCATAAGTTACGTACTGGGGATTTGAGATGATTTACGACATTTGTTCTTTAAATAAAATCTAACTGTAACATTTTTATTTTATACGAGAAAGTATGATCATATAATATATTATAATATCGCAAATAGTGTATTCGGCTAGTCATAGGTGCCGTGGTTGTGACTCTGCCTACCTACCTCTTCGAGGATATGGGCGTGAAGTTACTTAAGTTATTGAATTTTACGATTGTGTTTAAATATCTTTACTCCGTAAAACTGATACTTTTAAACTAAATATATAGATCGGCGTTAATAGGTTCTGGGGAAATAACTATATTAACATCTTTGACGACACGCGATTTTAAAGGCTGTTTTAAGAGTATCTTCACGCCCATATCCCCGAAGAGGTAGGCAGAGGCACAACCAGTGTACCCACGACTAGCCGAAGACACTAAGTCCCACAATGTGATAGGTGGCAAGCCTATCGCCAACCGGGCATATATCCAATCCCGAGCAACATTTTTTTTTATTAGAAAATTGTAAAAACTCAATTCTCTTTTTGTTGCTCGACCCGGGATTCGAACCCAGGACCTCATGCAGTCAAGTCCAACAACTGAACCGTTGTTGGACTAGACCACTAACGCTGTTTTAAACATAAAAATAATTTAAAAACTTATGAATGAAAAATCAGCCAATTTGGATTTTGAATAATGGGAGAGTAATACAAATACCGAGACGGGAGATTTCATATATATGATTTTTCATCGGTACTTGCTAAAATCGAGACAACAAGCTAATAGAAAACCAGTAAATTTAGCTACTTGTTTTTACAGTTTAAAACGTTATTTACTTCAAGTTTTTATTTAATTTGCAATGTATGCAAAGCATCTTTTCCTGGGTGAAATTTTGCAACTCAATATTAAAGCTTTAACCGAATGAGCTAGTTTTTGGCACACATTTAAGTTTAATGACAGTGAAATGTTACAATATAATGGAGGTGATTTAGGATGGGTTCGATACCCGACGGGGGCAAGCATTTGTGTGATGAACATTTAGATGTCTGCATTTCCGGTTCTGGGTGTTTATTAAATTTATTCTGATATCAATTTAAGTATTTCTATGTATTAGAATCGTCGACTAACACCCATAACACAAGCACATATTTTGGTTAATTTGGGGTTAGATTCAATTGGTGTAACTTGTACAGGAATATTCGTATTTGATAAAGGAGGAATGCGATCTTAAGAACTTCTAAAAATTACAAAATTAACCTGTCGTGCTTTGCTTGTTAGATACGTCTAGAATATTACTTTTCAAGTCTGGGATAACCCTAAAACATAAAAAAATGTAACAAATACATTTTTCGTTAAAAACTTACAACATTTCAAATTACTTACGTTGAATGTAAGTTAATAAAAGCATTAATACTAATTTGACCTAAGATATACTGTGTTCAATACTTTGTATCTGAATACATTATAGTTCTCAGAACAAGAATTCTAAAGCGAAGGTACATTGTTGCTGCCATTTTCGATTCAGCACTATCCTTAATGGGTGTCTGTCTACAATGTTTCTGCTACTAAACAATGAAATGCATTCAAACTAGTTGAAAATTCGCTTTGAATTTGCATCATCTTCAATGGAGATGAAAGGCGAAACGTAGACGTATTTCGTAATAAAATATATATCCTATTAATATTATAAATGCGCAAGTTCTTACTCCTTTACGCAAAAACTGGTGCATCGATTTTCATGAAATTTGGTACACACATACAGGGCAACTTAGATTGACACATAGGATAGTTTTTATTCCAAAAAAATATTTCTGTGGGACCACGCGGGTAATAGCTAGTAAGCTATATATTTACTAGGTTCGCAACGACATTGGTAACACTACCTTATCTATTCCTGCCGCCATAAAGAAAGGTAAAGTCAGAAGTAAAGGAAGATGGTAAAACTTACTTTTACTCGAGGCCTAACATCCCCGCTCCAGGTTGGCAACGAACATTTGGTGTCTCTAGGCAGCGTGAATTTCTTACCACAAGGAAATCCGTCAGCTTGGTTACTTTTCAATACCATAACAAAAACCTAGACTCCAAAGGTGTTATAAATGCGTTGCCAATTTGGGGTTGAAATTTTAGACTTCTTGCGTAAACTTGCAACTAAAACGGAAATTAATAGTGATGAGCACTGATATTATGGCGACAAAAACCTATACATTCACAAGACTAAGGGACAACTGACAACACAAAGCCTGCCTCATGTCAGTGCTTAGGATGTTGTTTACCAGTGTTGTAGGTAGAGTGACAGATAAACATACAAGAGTTTTACGATCTTAGCCTCAAGTTGTCAGCGCGTCATTAACGTTTGATATCTATATGCGAGTTTTCTTATCAGAAAATTGTTCTCCTTGTTCTAAGTTGCAACTAAATCACTGTGAGACTAAAGATTAAGCTTCGAATATCCATTACCCGTCGTCATTAATTTCGTTAGAAGCTCTCAAGATACGCCGCCTTCTGAAACT
>NJDC01001154.1:163459-179392 GCA_002245475.1 Calephelis virginiensis
TAACTACACCAATCAACCGCGAGGCTCGGGTTCGACTCCCGACGGGGACAGGCAATTGTGTGATGAACATTTAGAAGTCTGCATTTCTTGGTCTGGATGTTTATGACATTGATTTTGATATCTATTTAAATATTTCTATGTAATAGAATCGTTGACTAACACCCATAACACAAGCATATATTTTGCTTACTTTAGGATTAAATTCAATTAGTATAACTTTTCAAAAAAAAGTTATTTTAGTCACTCAATGTAAAAGATTAGAATATGTTTCTTTAATGATAAATGATCTAAAGAATTGAGAACCTTTTCTTTTTTAAAGTTGGTTAAGAATAAGTAATCGCTTCGTCTAAACATACCTTAATATTTTATTTTCTTCCTAAGTGCTTATAGTCTTAAAAGTAAAATGTTACGTCCAGAGTTATTACTTCTCATTAAACAAACGTCACATACAAAAACAAAGACAACAATCAGTTAAAACTCAATTAAAAAAATGGTTTGGTAGAAAATTACTGTTTAGTTAATTACGTTTTTATGGCTTAAACGCTGGACAGACTTCGATGAAACTTAGGTAGGAAGGTTGCCTGAAAGAGATAGCTATTTATCGATAAGGCCTTTATGTATCACTTAGTTTTTAAGTTACTTTAAAAGTATAATTTTTATGTATTTTGGTGCACAATAAAGAGCTTTTTTGTTCTATTCTATTCTATATGCAATATCACTACATAGTACAAAACAAAGTCGCTTCCTTTGTCCCTATGTCCCTTTGTATTCTTAAATCTTTAAAATGTTGAAAAGATTTTGATACGTTTTTTGATAGATAAAGTGATTGAAGAGGAAGTTTTATATTTAATAACCGTGCGAAGCCGGGGCGGGCCGCTATCATAGAATAATTAGAAACCCGAGTTCAAACATAGACATATTTCAAAAATCAACCTTCAAATGACAATAATGGCTGATGACAGTTTCAAAATGTATTCTACACTGACGAAATCACGAATAAACAATAAGTATAACATAATCGATTGGATGTTAAAGGTGCGTTGATTGGGGTGTATAAAAGTTGCGTAAAATGGGCACGTGTGTAGCCTCCATATTGGAACAATACATGAAATAAAGGCCGAGACGCTGTCATTGACAAAACGCAACAAGTGAATTCACTCAACCAGTTGGTCGACTCGACCCACCAACTCGACCTGTATGCGGACTCAACAAAAACTTAAGTTGCTGTTTTAGAGTTAACTTGATGATTTTCGTTCATCGATCTTTATAGTAAAAAAATAATATAAAACAAAGAATTGAAAGGTCTAACATGAATTTTAAGCGACAACAGAAGGACGTTTATTGAACGCCTATATTTTTCTATGTACTTAAGCAACTTTTTTCTTTATACGATATTGGAAGGCATACAAGCAGACGTATTTCCTGATGGGAAGAGATTCACGACGCCTAGAGACACCAAAGGTGGTAATGGTGCGTTGCCAACCTGAGGCCGGGATGGTAGGCCTTGAGCAAAAGTAAGTTTACCAGTTACCTTACCCTCCGGACCGGAACACGTCAACGGTAAGCACTGACGTTATGACGACAGGAATAGCTAAGGCGATGGTACCAATCCGCGCGAGACGGAATGTCTAACTTCCTTTCAGTACATTAGAATTATTTCTCTTTTTTGTTGTTTTTTTTAATGTTAGATATCAGCAAACAAGCACACGGATCTCCTGACGGTGGTCGTGACGTATAGTTTTGTTAGTAGATCTTGTTCGTAGTAAGGTATATATTAACCTGTGTCCGCCTCTGACGAGCACGAGCACGAGCACGAGCTGCTGGCAGAGAGGCAGATGGTCTATTCTACTCAGCGGACCTGGGCAAAGGGAAAACTTGCTTGATGGGTAAACTTGCTTATTACGACGTTCTAAATGGTTATGTAAACAATGGTTTACATCCGTTTGGACCGCAGATTAAATCCAAATTTAAAAATAATCGAAAGATGGAAACGGAGTTTCCTCCGAGGTCTTCTTCGAGGGTTCCTTTATTCGAAATCATGATTACAACCCTCTAGAATCCCTATTACCTTCATCGATTTCTCCGTCATTTTTGGGTCAATATAAAAAAATATGTAAGCGCAGCGAAAAACCTACTTCAATTTCCATCATCTAAGTACACATTTTAACATCTTAATATACATAATTCTTGTGTTCGCGCGTTTGTCACTGAACTCCTAGACGACTGGAGCGATTTTGATGGAATTTTTTGTGTGTGTTCAAGGGGATTCGAGAATGGTTTCGATTTACAATTAGGTTTCCTGGAAAATGTTTTTAAATTATTTTTTTAATAAGTAGTTGTTGAATTTGGAATGTTTCACTTTGGATCCGACAGACTGCGCTGCTATCGAAGCATTAAGTCAAGCGATACGAAGTTTGCTGGGTCAGCTAGTTTTCTTTATTTTTTGAGTTTCTATCGTCAGATCAATACTTGGTGACAAAAGGAATCACATCAGTAGTACGCTTTTTCAAACTTGAACGCTCTTTGAAGTCTATTTAATCTGTTCACAGAAGACGAAGAAAACGCTGGACCTAGCCATTCAGATATTACTGGCGGTGCTGCATGTTGCCCGGGTATTATATTCTTGCTGCAAAGACAGTATAAGAGACTGTCTTCTTTGTGCCTCTGTGGTCTAGCGGTCCGGCGCCGGACTTGACTACTTGAGGTTCTGGGTTCCATATCTGCCCTGCTACCTATCATATTGTGGGACTTCGTGTCTTCTGCTAGTCGGTGGTGCCCTGGTTGTGCACTTCGTGCAATTAAGACATTGTCGAGTGTTTGTTCACTGCATTATCACATACAACAAAATACACATTATGCTATAAAAAACTGTACCCTCTTCTATAACAGCTGGGTACAAACATAAAAGATAAAAGCGTGCAGAATAACAACATTAGTATCTTGGCGGTTTTACAAGCACTCCACAAAAATAGCTTCGGGAAGCCCATTTGTACCCTTAGGGGACGGAATTTAGGGAAATCCTTTTATATCAGCGTTTAAAAGCTTAGGCACGTACTGTTACGTGACAAATCTCAAGAATTTAAGTTTTATACCTCCCGAAATTATGAAATTATGATTAGTTTTACAAGTCGAGGCCAAGATCTTAATAAAACTAACGTAGACTTGTCAAACGCCAGCCATGTAAGAATTTATATACGTGCTTATAAAAAAAGTATGCTCATCTTCAAGCCAACACCCTTGCAGGATAGATAGAGACTATTGATTACTCAGTGTCACGATCTTTTCAGATCTGTTTAGCTTTCAATCACATTAATTAATTTATGGAAGAATTTTATCGAATTAAATGGTTGGCCCAGCGAACTTGGTAACGCTAAAATTGGACGATATACCTACAGCAGCGCCATTGTGTCCAATTGTGTATACAAATCATCAAGAAACCTATTGAAATATACATAGAAAGTACATAAATCACACTTGAATAGTCGCGTGTTTCTACTAATTTTTAAATATTTATATGGGTTTAGATTTTATTGCTGGTATTGAAATTATTAAGCTCTTCCGCGGTAACCCGTTTAGATATCGGGATACATAGTAACTTATGTTACTCTCTCGTCTCCTAACCATCTCAACATACTAAAATTATACCACACCATCGCTCCGTTGCGACGGGCAAGTGAAGGACGTGAGAAGTCTGATTTGTTTTACCGAGTTCGGGCCTCACTCATGCACTAGACGCGGAGGTAGGTGATGATTACATTTGTTAATTGAAAGAATTTTTGTCACAACAGTTACACGGGATACGCAAAATTAGCAAAACGATGGCATATTCTAAAACTAACATATTTTAGCACTTAGAATATTAATACGGAATACGGATATAATGAATACTAGCAATTTTATTTTCATATACTCTTCAATATTTCAGTATAGTAGATCTTGATAACTTAGGAACTCTGGATTGAAGTCTATGAATATAATAGAAATAAACCAACATTCCATATAATACTCGTATGTACTTATAATAGAGCGACATGTCTGCTTTGTTTACAAATAAGTCTTCGGCCTGGGTTTGAATTTTATGTCACAATTGAAAGGAAAAATCGTTTTCAGAGCTGAAGCACAGACCTTCAGAATCTATGTCATTGCCAATATTTGCAATGACATTGACACCCATGTACAAGTATAGTATGGTGCACATGTCATTACTTGTATAGCCCTTAGAATTACAAATGAGGTATTTATTTTCCTTATATACATATTGTATAATAAATGTGTGTATATAGACAAGAAGAAATAATTGTTCTAAACAGAAATATAGAAAAGTATCTCCACGCCCATATCCCCGAAAAGGTAGGCAGAGGCACAATTAGGGCACCCACGCCTACCCGAAGACCCTAAGTCCCACAATGTGGTAGGTGGCAAGCCTATCGCTAACCGGGCACATATCCAATCCCGAGCAATCCCGTGCATTTCCGGGTCTGGGTGTTTTTTAAATTTATTCTAGTATCTATTTAAGTATTTTTATGTAATAGTATAACTATACTATTACATAAAAATACTTAAGTATCTATCTCCCATAATACAAGCATACAATTTGCTTGCTTTAAGGTTAGACTCATATTGTATAACTTTTCCAAGGATATTTATTGTAACATTAAAAACTAATTATTAAAGAAATTGTTATGTTTCTGCGGTCGTTATGTAATCGCCTCTGTGGTCTAGCGGTTCAATTGTTGGACTTGACTGCATGAGGTCCCGGGTTCGAGTCCCGGGTCAGGCAATAAATAGAAAATTGGATTTTTCCAATTTTGTAATAAAAATAATGTTGCTCGGGATTGGATATGTGCCCGGTTGGCGATAGGCTTGCCACCTATCACATTGTGGGACTTAGTGTCTTCGGCTTGTCGTGGGTGCCCTGGTTGTGCTTCTGCCTATCCCTTCGGGGATAAGGGCGTGACGATGCTTTTCTAAAAAGCAAAAGGTTGACAATTTGTCCTTTTTGTATGTTTTCTATATCAATAATGAATTTGATGGTTCCTTTTTCGATTTTGAGGTATTCCCACATAAATTTCATCAAAATCAAACAAGTTATTTTTGAGTTATACTTATGGCGGGGTGAATCTTAAAAACGAGCTCCTTTAAAAATGTTTAAAAGATCCTTTTAGCCTAAAGCTTATGAGCTATGACATTGTGTGAATCTTGTTCATATCTTTTATCATTCTATGTCTAAAACACCATTGTAATTATTTTACTCGATAAACAAAAAGTCCAAAATTGATATTTCGCTAAAATTCAAGTTTAATTGTTACGAAAGAATTTGAAGATACATATTTCAAATTGATTTAAATAAAGTAGGTATATGCTCATAAAAAACTTCTGACAAAAAGTACCAAAAAAACTACTAACAAAATTAGTCAATATGTTCAGGCGTGACAAAACATAGTGATAATATTCTGTTTGAGGCGTGATACGGAATAGAGATTTTTTTTTTTATACTTAAGAAAGATAGATAAATACGCTTTAGTAAAATATTTAAGCTGTTTTACATCTTATATTAATACTCACAAGAGCTATGTAATATTAATCGAAAGCGGGAAAACCTAATTCATAAGGAATTTTCCATGAGTTTTCCGCCTCATTGATTATTAAAGCTTGTATGTTATTAATCATATTTCCCCGTCTCAGTCGAGGGCTCTTCCTAAGATTACAGATTAAGATGTAAACCTTGTATTTGTACAAAGAATTACGCTCTTTTGTATGCTCTATATTGGGCAAGCAATCTGACGGAGCACCGGATGGTAAGCGGTTACCTACGGACAGTCTGTAACTAAACACATAAACGTTGCTGACTCTTAAGATTTGTACACGTAATAGTTATAGGGTAAAACTAAGTGTGGTAGCAGGTAAAGTAAACGTAGTATTTTATTTTTTTACACTTCGTAGTTGTTCAAATGTGGGAGCATGAGTAATGTGTTGTTAAAAGATTCCCTAAGACTCTTTCACGTTTTAAGAAATAATTAATGTCTGGCTATTCACAGATCCTGGTCTCGAAAACTGCCGGTGTAGTGAAAAAGATACCACATTTGTAGTCGTATATTTAGCGTTACGTAGTCATCTAATTACCAGATATTTAGTGCGTAAGTATTATTACCCTTATTTTATTCACATATAACTATAACGTTCTCAGGATGAAACATTATCTGAGAAATCTTAAGCTTTTATAAAATAACTGACTAAGGTCTGTCTATTCCTTGATTTTGGGCTTCAGATCTACCAATATCTTGGGTTTATAAGATATCATTTTTGTACTCGTCGTACACTCCTAGTCAAATTAAAGAATTCCGAAATTTTCATTATTTCAAAACTGTCAGTATCTTAAATTCGTGAGATACCCGTGTGTGTATTCAGCATTTTATGGTCAAATATTTGATATTTTTAATTATTAAATGTTGTATACATTACGCTTATTTTACTAAATAACATGTTTACTACAAACACACTAACGATCAGACGTTTAAAATATTCCCTTAAAACCATCAAGCTTTAACAAAATACCTAAGGTCTGGCTATTCATAGATCTCGGGATCATTAGAGCATAACATATCATTTTTGCATTCGTATATTCCGCATTATCTAGTCATATATTTAAAAGATAGTCAATGATTAAATAATGAATACTATACCAAAGCATTTTCTAACAAGTGGACAATTCATCAAGTATTTCCAGGGTGTGTGCGGGGGTTGTTTTTTCTTTCTGCAACTCCTATGCGACTTGTGTGGGCATCGCTCTGGGCCCTTGCCGTGCTTCGTAAACATTCCGTAAACCTGCCACTTCCATATATCACATCACTACACTAACAACACACTATCCACTACCCTATATACCACTATATGGTCATCTGTCGCCATCACTCGGACATAACGGTGCAGCGGACATTAACTGCAAAGAAAAAACAAAAAATATAAGAACGGGACTAAACACAAAATAAAGCGACTAAAGTGGGACGAGACATGAATGGCTAAGTGCTGCAATGTTTGCTTCCGTTCAACGGACAATGAGACAAAAAAACTCGCCTACATTCATCGTTATGATGAAAGTAGAAGTCAACTTGTACTGTTACACTAACATAGTTTTGAACATGGATTACTGTACAAATTGTGTTAGGGATACAGAACACGCTAGGGGAAAACAGGTTATGTCACAGTTTTTAAAAACTGACATCACCAGTCATAGTAAATGCAATTTTCACGATGGCAAAATGAACACCATCTATTTGTATGGTAGGGTTGTCACAATCAAAAATGTTCATGAAGATTTTTTATTGCAGATTTTAAAAAAGATTATATCTTCACTTGTATGCCATAATTAGTAACGCAACAAAATTCAATCTGTCCGTTCTATTAGTTGCTTTCGACGAGTGCAGTTGAATTACTAAAAACCATTAACATTTGAGTTTTGACAAGACATTTAGTTATATTGAAGAGTTTAAAATTTTAGATGCAAAGACGGTGATACATATTTCGGATAAACAAAATATATTTATAATTGATTTATTGCTTTTTAAGAGTAATCGAAAAATCAAATTTTTTGGTAAAATAAAAATATTATTTTTAAATTTCGAATAAATTTCAATCTAAACTATCAATAAAATTGGATTGAGTTCAGTTTTATACCATTATTATGTATTTATGACATAAAATTGAAGAAGGTTCTATATTCCTTCCGCACATCGGACGCCGTAGAGGAGGCTATTTACCAACTACACAGACCGATAGTCTGTTGAAAGCATCAAAATGCAAAAGCAAAAAGGAGGTGAGAAAAAAGGTTGATAAAAGGAAGCTTATACCCAGACGAGGAAAACTCAAGTCTTGGATAAATAACAAAACTTAGATATCGCTTGAATAGATGAAGGAGATAATTATATCTATCTAAGTAAAATTTCTATTGGTCAATAATGCTTATCATAACAAATTTAAGAACTAATTACAATAACTACAACTTACTACGGTACATTTACACTACATTTACACACATTTTTAATGGCGCGTGCGACAGACATAGCTCTACTAATAAGATTGCAGGCTTTTAATAAATAATTTAAATTGCCTAATAATAAATCAGCAGCCCGTCCTAGCTTCGCACGAGTGAAAAACCTCTATGTTGTTGTACATTAAAGCCTTTTTTTAATCACTCTATTTATTAAAAAACCGCATCAAAATCCATGCAGTACCTAGTTTAAGCATACATAGAGATAGATATTATAGTGGAAAACTACTTTGTTTTATACAATGTAGCGATAACACCTCACTTATATTTTCGACCATACAGTTTAGGTTCCACTACCGGATTTTAGATTGAAAGGTTGAGTTGTCGCTAAATTTGACGCAAGCAGCTTTTTTTTGAAAATGACTAATATGTTGCCAACCTCGCGGTTTTTACAACTTCACCGGGCTTTTGCAAGCAGGTTGATATTCCAATCCATAGTTAAACGGTGCACGTTAGCATCTTCGATGTTCGAAGGCAACATACATTTTTCGCATTAGTTAATCCTTTTACTTGTTTGCCTTCCAATATCATAAATATCGGAACATCCGTTTTCAGATCTGAGAACAGAATAAATTATTTTACAACAAAAATATTTATTGATCAGTTGGCAACCCTATTGTAAATACAAGTTTCGTCTCGGTCCGTAGACGAGATAAGACAAACAAATACGAAACCGGTCGGACGTGAATTTTGCGCGAATATTAATTAGTTATTAAATCGGAATAACAAGACGAACTGTCAATCAAAATACTTGACTAATTAATAATCAGATTGACGACCATTAAAATAATAAATGTATTAAAACTAGCCTGCGCCCGAAACTTCACTTCTCGTGGCATATATTATTTAGTCATATACTTAAACTGATATGTCAAAGTTTCTACTTGACCAATTTTGATAAAATATGGCTTATAAGATATTTTTTTATTTAAAGTTGTCTATTTTGTGTCCGGTTGGCGATAGGCTTGCCACCTATCACATTGTGGGACTTAGTATCTTCAGCTAGTCGTGGGAGCCTGGTTGCACCTCTGCCTACCTCTTTTTATGATAATGAAAGGCAAACAAGCAGACGGACTTCTTGATGGTAAGATATTAATGCCACCTAGATACACCGAAGGTAGTAATATTGCGTTGCCAACCTGAGGCTGGGATGTTAGGCCTCGAGTAAAAGTAAACCGGCTGCCTTACCCTCCGAACCGGAACACGTCAACGGCAAGCATTGACGTCATGGCGGCGTAAAGATACTTTCTTTTAGACATTCACCCTACAATTAGTGTTACCTCGACCAAAATTGATCTAGCAGTTTTCTGCAATAGCGGCAGCAACCTGACAATTGACATACCGTTAAATTAAACCTCTAATATTTTTAGTCGGGTAATGTCTTAGAACCACTTTTTTTTTAATATGATCTGAGGTTTTTTTTTGTAGACGATTTTGTAGACGATTCTTGGGCGATTTTATAAATAATGTACAATATTACGTGTAGAAAGAATATACATACTCTTTGTCTTTCCCACAAGGGCCTTGGCGTGAAGAGATGTATGTATGTTTGTGTGTAATAATTGTCAATTTGTGTATAAATAACAATTCTAATTTCATTCTAACACAAAAACATTATGGAATGTGTCAGATGACAGAGTTGTAAATCATTGTGTCGTACGACTTATTTGCCAGCTTTTACAATTAAGCCACTAAAAGCCAAGATTGATGTACGAACACCCCTTTTCTGCAAAGAAAGCGTTATAATCAAAAAAGTTGAGAGGTGTCAAGGGACACCCGGATGGAACGAAGTTCTCTCTCACCCCCCCCCTCTCTTCCTCTCAATCTCTAGTAATCTCTATCTCTATCTCTCTTATAGAGAGAAACAGACAGAGAAACATGAAATAAAAAAAGAAAATAAAAATATAACAAAAATACAAAATAAAAAAAAATAAAAAGAAATGAAAATGATAATTTAAAAAAATAGAAAATTAAAATTAAAAAAAAAATTGTCCGACCCGGGATTCGAACCCGAGACCTCATGCAGTCAAGTCCAACTACTGAACCACTAGACCACAGAGCAAAAAGTGTCGTGACAACATTTTCGTAAGATTTTTTTCCGTCTAGCCCCCATTCACAACGCGCAATAAGGAACTTCGTTCCAATAAATCAAAGCAGAAACATTGATGAATACATCAGTTGAGTTGTAAGTAATTTTGTCGTTTGATTATTTTTTGCGGTCTTTGTAACCACACCGGCCACAGAAGGCTAATGTTGATATAAATACACTTTTATTCTGCAATGTAAACGTTACATTATGCCTACAAGGTTATATACTATAAGGTTATATACTTATCTAAATCATTTTTAACCGGCTTAAAATTAATGCACATACACATCTCCATGTCAAGTACCTTACGGGGTAGGCAAAGAGTATCGAATGGCAAATACAACAATGATTGCAGACCTCCATATTCTAAATTACTCTTTAAAAGAAATACGTCGCTTATAACTAATTAGTCATCTTTGTTAATAAAGGCCTCATTGCCTATAGCAGTGATATATCTAGCTTAAGGTTTAGGGTTTTAACAGTGGTTTTTGACTAACGAGGTTTTCCTATTTAAAGTAGATACTTACTGTGAAGCTTGCATTATGATGCAAATTCTACTGGCTGTAGCTAAAAGAAGAAATATTTAAAAAGTAAATAAATTTAAAAATAATTACACAAAAAAACATAAAAGAATAATGTCTGCAAAAAATAGAATAGTGTAAAATGAGAACAGAAAGATTTTATAAAGTACATTATGTCATTTGAACAAGATGTTAATAATAATGCCTCTGTGGTCCAGCGGTCCAGTTGTTGGACTTGACTTCATGAGGACCCGGTTCGATTCCCGGGTCGCGTAACAACAAGAAAATTTGGCTTTTCCAATTTTCTAATTAAAAAAATTGCTCGGGGTTGGATAGGTGCCCATTTGGCGATAGGCTTACCACATATCACATTATGGGACTAGTGTCTTCAGTTAGTCGTGGGTGCCTTGGTTGTGCCTCTGCCTACTTCTCCGGGGATATGGGCGCAAAGATACTTTACTTCATCTCTTACAAAATAATAAGATAACACAATCAAGTGTTACAGACTACAACATTTATATTTTGATTTTCAAGTTTTTCCTATTTAAAGTTTTAATAATTTTTAATGTCTTTTTTTTACAGTAAAAATACTATAAGATTAGTTGGATGTACTCTTAGCTGTAACTAACTGCCAGCCACAAAAAGAGTTCATAATATATTTTTTTTATTTCCTTTCAAAAATAACAATAAGGAGTATGTTAAGTGATAGTGAAGTAGTCATTCTATTGCTTCCTTATTTACAATAGAACATAAACCAGCCACAGAAGGACAAGGCTAATAAAAAACATTAAGGAATAAGTTAGGAGATAGTGAAGTAAGTCATTCTGTCGCTTCACTTATTTGCAAGAGGTCACAAACGGGCCACAGAAGGCCAAGGCTAATGTCTAGCAGCTATATTGGAATGAAAGCGTAACGCGACTTCAGACAAGGTTAAATCGCTCATCTAAATAATTATTATCATTAAACGACTTTTTAACTAGTCGTCCTTGTTACTGTCACTAAAATACAAGTTCGTCATGAACATTTACCTACTACACAAACTACTTATTTAACCACATTAGAAGTCAAATAAGCTGATCGTACGAAAACTTAAAATGAAAATTATTAATTTGCGGAATACGTGTGTTAAAGAGGTGTTTAACATTATTTAAGGTTTCCAACAATTATTCTGCTACATTATGAGCAAATGTTTATATTTATACAAAATGTTTAAGTACATCTGTTTTAATATTCAAAATGTTTTGATATTTATTATAAGTTAAATTAATAACTACATTCAATTTTAAAATGTGGTCCAGCCTCTGTGGTCTAGCGGTCCAGGTGTTGACTTCACGAGGTCGATTCGATTCGAAAACGAAAATGTGGTTTTTCCAATTTTCTAACAAACAAAAATGTTGCTCGAGATTGGATGTGTGCTTGGTTGTCGATAGGCTTGCCACCTATCACATTGTGGGACTTAGTGTCTTCGGCTAGTCGTGGGTGCCCTGGTTGTACCTCTGCCTACCTCTTCGGGGATATGGAAGAGAAGAAACTTTTTTTAAATGTACTTAAATACATTTAACCTTAGCTACCGTAATCTACCACCGTTTTCAAACCTAACCAGTCAGGAGGAAAAACATACTACCCAAACAAATAAACAGAATAGCCTATTAGTGTGGTCAAGTTAAGTTGATATTATAGTCTGTATATAGGACTATAATACCAGGACGAGCCTTAAAGTCTTTAGTCCATGTTTATTAATAATCGACTTTAAGATCAAACCCGTAAACGTTTTTTTAATAAGAAAGGAATTCTCTATTATAGTCTCTATAACAGTGTGATACAGACTTTAACATCAACTTTTTAGTCTATATTTATGAACAAGACGGTTATAGCTTACATAATACATATATAATGTATACATAATACATTATAAGACATATGTATTCGTGCCTTCATTTTGACCGAGGCAAGGATACGTTAATTATTGAACACTGATGTATGCAATGTACAATGTGTGAAGTGTGAACCCTGATAACAGTTAGTAAAATGAATAGTTATCTCTTTTTAACCGACTCTGAAAATGTGGCCGTTATCAATTCGTCAGTATTTATTTTGTATGTTTCATATGCGATTACTTCGCCAATAATAAATGAATTTTAATGATTATAGGTCATGATTTCGAGGTAGTCCCGTATACATACATACATACATATCTTCACGCCAAGTCCCTTACGGGGTAGGCAGAGAGTATCGAGTGCCAGACCTCACGATCCTGACAAACCTGTCTTGCTTCCTTCACATTCATAACTCTTTTCATACAAACACGCCGGTTTCGGAGACTCTTGACACCACCCTCGGATAATATCCGATTGATCTGATCGTGAATTGTCAGCCTTGGTCTCCCAGGGTACCTACATCCATCCACATTCGCATTGTATATCTGCTTTGTCAATCTTTCATCTGTCATTCTTCCACATGACCGAACCAGCGGAGCATGCCCTTTCGCATTTTAACACTAACACTTTCTTTCAATCCCACTCTTTCTCGGATTTCACTGTTACGAATGCGGTCAGCGAGCGTTACACCACAGATTTTCCGTAGTGCTCTCATTTCGACCGCATTTATCCTACTTTCATGCTCTTTCTGACATACCCAACTCTCGCTTCCATACAATAACGTTGGAATAAGCACAGAATTATGCAAAGCGAGTCTAGCTTTTTGACTCAAAACCTCACTTAGTATATATAGTCCCGTATAAATTTGATAAATGATCGTTACTGGCCAACTAATCGCATGACAAATATACAAAGAACATGGAGTCGAATTGACAACTTTCTCTTTGCAGTCTGATAAGAAAAATAACACAGGACTTATGCTTTTAAGCCGACACTATAATCCTTTCGCATTAGGAAAATAATAACATAGTCAACCTAACATCGGGGCCTTGCTAATAAAACGTAAGAGTTCCGAATTCATTTCATTGGTCGAGGGTGTTGCTATAGTCTATTTCAAACAAACAACGAAAAACCCTGACCCTAAGTATTACATTAATGCCGACCGAAACCAAAAGCGTAGTTTTTCCTACAGACATTACTATTATGTTATAATTTACGCCTCTGTGGTCTCGCGGTTCAATTGTTGGACTTGACTGCATGAGGTCCCGGGTTCGAAGCCCGGGTTGGGCAACCAAAAAGAAAATTGGGTTTTTCCAATTTTCTAATAAAAAAATGTTGGTCGGGATTGGAAATGTGCCCGGTTGGCGATAGGCTTGCCACCTATCACATTGTGGGACTCAGTTTCTTCGGCTAGTCGTGGGTGCCCTGGTTGTGCCTCTGCCTACCTCTTCGGGGATATGGGCGAAAAGATACTTTTTATAATTTACGCAATCAACGCGGTTCGTGGTAAACGGAGTACCTCAACCCGAGTGGCGTCGAAATCATTCGTAGATAAAAAAAACCTGTAAAACGATATTAATAGGAATGTCTATAAGTACTGCAGGTCAAATATGAAATGTACAAAAAATACTTCTGATTAACGTTTAATGTTTATTTGTCCTGTTTTGTGCTCCAAGTTCAAAGGCTGTTTTTTCTATTGTCTTTTTTAACAGACTATAGGAACATACATCTACCAGCCGGGCGGTGGGTCATCACGCGATAGGGCTATGCGCCTTTAGTGTTATATCTACGTTTGCCTATTTGAATTTCTATCTAACTTTGTGATGGTAAATATTTTTTTAACAAATAAAAATCGCCTAAAGAAAAGTAAATAGTCAAGAAAAATGTGCGTTGGGTTTTTGATTACCAAATTTCATAAAAATCCATTCTAAATCACTCAAGTGTCGCTCAAAAATAGAACAATAGTCTATAACTGTTCTTTGACATATCAAATTATTAAACCAAATTAGCAGTCACAAATGACACGCTTACCTATTGGTTAAAAATAAACAAACAACGCTATTACATTGACCGTTCGTCAATGCAGCGCAACCGCGAATGACAGCATACCTAGTGCATACCGAACCCGAGATGCGTAGGTACTGTACTGTAGGTTGTATTAACATGTTTTCACCTCTTTGTATAAAGAGAATACTGTACATTACATTACAGTGTTACAGGTTGAAATATTCACTATTGAACTATGATGAAACATCATTATGGTAAAATACAATATAACCTCAACTATAAATCATTAATTAACGATCAAAGATAGCGGGCACAACACTACAATTGTTCCTACACTTAACATTGAGGGATGAGTCAGGCAATGGGGAAGTAAGTAATTTTGTCGTTTGACTTATTTGCCAGCGGTCACAAACTAGCCACAGAAGGCCAAGGCTACTGTATAAACATCACTATACTGCAATGAAAGCGCATTATTGTTCGTACAAGGCTAAATTGCGAATGTAATGAATCTTTAGCCGACATCCTTATTATTAATAGCCATTTAATTTTAATTGGTTAGTAATGAGTATACATTAAGATGTCCTACAGATAAGGAACACCTTCAAACCTGATCCTGTTGCCTATAACATATAATACAGACTAGCTGGCTATTCCGGCTTCACTCGGATGTTATTTGTTTTGATTACAAATTGAGATGTAAGCTATCCTATCTTTCAAGTTGGATCAAACTGCACACGGTGTGCAAATTTTATTCAAATCGGTCAATTAGTTTAGGAGTCCATCGCGGACAAATAACGTGACACGTAATTTATATATATTAAGATGGACATTACAATTTTACATGTACATACATAAGTATAAAATTAGACTCTAGCCGTCTTATTTCTTATTAATAAACACGGAGTAAAATACTCTAAGGTTAAACCTTGTAGTATAGTCTTTATTACAATGTGATACAGACTAAAACATCAACGTAATTTTACTCCTATCTTAGTCCATGTTTATAAATAAGACGGTAGATGTTCACCTGATGGAAAATGATTTTAGCCAGCTTTGAAATCAGAGGTTTCGGACATTCATCAATTTAGATATAACTTAGCACTTTTCTTATAGGTGTCTTTGTCGAAAGTAATAAGAAAAGATGTAGAACATGGCTTTTTTTTCGTAATTAACGCGTGTGTCATTTGTACGGTACGGTTGATTTCCTGAACATGCCTGTGCTATTTGGTGTTCTCTGTGATCGGTTCTTCGGCAACGTTGGCGATAAAGTGACAATTTATTTTTATTTTAGCACTTTGCCCTGTGCTTGGGATAAATTTCTATAAATTTTAAAGAAAGAAAAAAGAATGGCCATTTTAAAGAATGGCCATTCTAAAATGTGAATTTCATCTG
>NJDC01001154.1:193107-218663 GCA_002245475.1 Calephelis virginiensis
TTTTTTCATTTTCAATTTTTTTTCATTCTCATTTTCATTTTTTTTTTATTTCATGTTTCTCTGTCTGTCTCTCTCTATAAGAGAGATAGAAATAGAGATTACTAGAGATTGAGACAGAGAGGGGGGGGGGAGATTTTCGTTCCATCCGGTTGTCCCTTGACACCTCTCAACTCATTTTAATACACTAGTTCCCATTCGCAGTTTAAATAATTATATAAAATCTTTATTAATAGTAATACGTGTGTTACTCTTAGTGTTAACTATATTATTACTTAGTGTTAACTAGTGGTCACTCATTGGTCGAAATTCAACCATTTTAATATTTGAATATCCAAATTTTAATATCTTGATGAGAACGCCATATAGCTAAATATCTGAGTTCAAACATAGGCTTATTTGTTTTATCACAAATCGACCCCCAAAGGGCTACACTAGGGGACGAAAATTCGAAAGTAACTATTCACAGTCCCACACGTAGTAATGTTACGAATGTAAAATCATTTGAACATGAACTTTTGTTACTATTTCACGCAAAAACAGCTAAACGATTCTATATATTAATACGTGATGCCAAAACTTTGGACCCCTTTTTACGAAAATTGCGCAGACGCAGGAGCATAAAATTTGGTACACTTATAGTTAATGTGTAGGATAAGTGCATAACGCTAATATTTTTCAAATCAAGAATCGGTTCAGCGGTTAAGCCGTAAAAGAGCATCAGTCAAAAACACAGGCTTTTGCATTAATAGTATTTTCACGCCCATATCCCCGAAGACGTAGGCAGAGGCACAACCAAGGCAGCCACGATTGACCAGACACTAAGTCCCACAATGTGACATGTGTGAATGTGGCAAGCGTATTGCCAACCGGGCACCCATCCAATCCCAGGCAACGTTATTTTTTAATAGAAAATTGAAAATACAAATTTTCTATTTTGCCCGACCCGGGAATCTGACCCGGGAATCTAACCCAGCACCTCAAGAAGTCAAGTCATACACCGGACAGCTAGACCACAGGTTCGATGTCCGCGTCGGGCAAAAAAGTAGATAATGTATATTATCAATTTTCTAATAAAAATAACGTTGCCCGCAGTTGGCTATGTGCCCTGTTGGTGATAAGCTTGCCACCTATCACTTTGTAGGATATTCAGCTAGACCAGGGCGCTTTGGTTGTGCCTCTGCCTACCTCTACCTGGATATGGGCGTAAAGATACTTCTACTTGAGTATGGTTGTAAAAAACTTAGTCATAAACTATCATAGCCAAATAATTTTAAACTTTAAAATTTAAAGCTAATTAATAAACACGACAACCCTGAATACCGCAGTTAATTTAATTTAAATACTAATTACTATAAATTAACATTTCTTACATTTTTGGAATTTACAGTACAATTTACATGCGAATTTGCACTGCGATGTGTTTTATTTATATTCGCCTAAATATTTTAAAAATTATTAAATTTATAAATAATAAAAGTAAACCACACTTACGTTTTAACTTTATAATAAAAATTTACTTTTCGATACTATTAGCTGTAACTTTGTAAAACAACTCAAAAAACTTCACCTTAGACAGGATTTAAATCTGCACCTTTTCGTTTTTCTACATGAACGAACCAGTGGAGCTTGCCCCTTTTTCATTTTAACACCAGCACTTTCTTTCAATCCCAATCTTTCTCGAATCAGAAGCAGGTAAATAACGCGTATGAAAATGAATGTAAGTACCTGGGGAGACCTAGGACATTGCACGATCAAATCGCTCGGATACCTATTTTGCGACTGTGGTGTCAAGAGTTGCCGAAACCAAAAGTTTGTTTGTGGGGAAAAGACTAATTAATGAATGAAGAGGAAGTCAGGCAGGTCTGCAAAGATCATTACAATTGGCACACGAGACTACCTCGTAAAGACTTAGCGTGAAGATATGTATGTACCCTATCGTTTTTCACTGACGAAAACTCTTACCATTTGATGTTTTGCCTATAGGATAAACTACAAGAAATCTAATTCTTCCTACTTAGCAGAAAACTCCGCAACTTGCAATTCATAAATATTCTTCCTATTTTACAGAAAACTCTTAGCCTGCAATTTATAAATAATCTTCCTATTTTATACAAAACTCTTAGCTTGCAATTTATAAATATTCTTCCTATTTTACAGAAAACTCGAAGCTTACAATTTATATATTTTTTTCTATTTTACAAAAAACTCGTAGCTTTCAATTTATTAATATTCTTCCTATTTTACAGAAAACTCGCAGCTAGCAATTTATTTATATTCTTCCTATTTTACAATAACTCGTAGCTTGCAATTTATACATATTCTTCCTATTTTACAGAAAACTCGTAGTTTGCAATTTATAAACATTTTTCCTATTTTACAGAAAACTCGTAGCTTACAATTTATAAATATTCTTCCTATTTTAAAGAAAACTCACAACTTGCAATTTAATTCCTGCGTCATTCCGACATTAAGATTCACCTCGGTTCAGTGATCGTTTATGGTTTACACCAAGTTACTGTAGTCTAGTAATTACTATTCCAGACAAGACTGCCTCTAGTGGCTGGGGTTGTTCACCTTAGGGAATTAATTGCGTCTCGTGATGTTTTTAAACTATAGATAGCCATCTTAAGTGTTTGTTATCTTTGGAAACAAAATATTATTTCCTGAACATGCTATTGTTAAGTGGTTCATAAATGTTAAGACGTCAGTGACGGTAGACTGAAAGAAACGAATCGAAATAATGTTTACTTAGCATGTACGGTGATGGAGGATGGATGGATGGAGGTGAGGACTGTGTTTCTACATCACTGATGATCTATGATTTTTTATTAATTCTATGACAAATCAATAACATAGGTATGTTTCCACTTTGGTAATGAAAAAAGTTGTAATTTAAGTAAATGTACTAAAAACCCACTTAAATTTTAAAAAAACGTATTTTTCACGATTTTCTTGCGATATCAGATCTGAACTTGGTGACAGTGAGACTACCTCAAAAATACGATCTTTCAGAACATTTTTTTGAAATCAATTTACAGAGGAACAGAGAAACACTTAACATACTTACATATTATCATGACTGTAAAACTTTCAATACCGACTTCAATTACTTCATTGGGTAAAACTTCGATTTGATAATTCTGTTTTTCAGAATAGCAAATAGTTCCGAAACGGTCCCACTTGAGTCCTATCAACATCCTACATCCTTTTTGACATAAACTTAATAGCGATATAAAGATAAGTGAAAATTTTATGCATTACTAGCTGCTACCTGCGGCTTCGCCCGCGTTTTCACAGAAACCCGGTGTGCGATCGGGATTAAAAATAGCCTATATGTTAATCCAGGTCACAATCTATCTGTCTTCCAAATTTCAGACAAATCCGTTCAGCCATTCGAGCGTGAAAGAGTAACAAACATCCATACATCCATACTTACAAACTTTCGCATTTATAATATTAACAGGACGTATCACTACATAGTATAAAACAAAGTCGCTTCCTATGTCCCTATGTCCCTTTGTATGCTTAAATCTTTAAAACTACCGAACGGATTTTAATGCAGTTTTTTAAATAGATATTTTTAAATAGATAAAGTGATTGAAGATGAAGGTTAAGTATAACTCAAAAACCACTTGTTGGGTTATGATAAAAGTAATATGCCTCGGAATAATCTTTCAATCGTTTGGCTATTGACGGACTAATCGGGTAACAAACATAGAGTCGAATTGAGAAACTCCTATTTTTGTAGTAGGTTAAAAAAATGAAGGACTAAAACATTCCTTTTTTAAGTCGGTTAAGGTTTTTTTAGTAATCAACCCGATACAAAATTAATAATTATTTGGCAAACATGCTGTAGATTTAGTGGGGTGAAAGCAGCAAACAGGCACGCTGCTCTGATGGTAAAAGATAACCGCAACCTATATAAGAATAGATGCATCAAACACTTTATGGATTGAGTCATTTATTGAGTTAAACATCCAATTACACTTTTTTTGAATGTGAATGTAATATATATCGATATAACACACATTACAAACAGAAAAACATTCCCAACCCTAAATATCCTTTGATCCTAGCGAACAAGCACGCTGCTCCTCTAATGATAAGAGACAGCCGCAACCTATATAAGAATAGATGTATCAAATATACATTATATGGATTGAGTTATTATTGCATAAAACATCCCATTACATTTTTTTAATTGTATACGTAACATGTATCGATAAAACACAGGTTGTAAAGAGAAAAACATTCCCAACCCTAAACATCCTTTGATCCTAGCGAACAAGCACGGTGCTCCTCTAATGATAAGAGATAGCCGCAACCTATATAAGAATAGATGTATCAAATATACATTTTATGGATTGAGTTATTATTGCATAAAACATCCCATTACATTTTTTTAATTGTATACGTAACATGTATCGATAAAACACCGGTTGTAAAGAGAAAAACATTCCCAGCTCTAAATATCCTTTGATCCTAACATATTGAGCTCAAGGACAACGCCATGTTTTGAATGTCTCAGTCATAATCGCTCGCTGACGACGGATTTGGCATTAATTCAATATGTGACCCTGAATTTAGATAAATCCGATGCTAATTCAGACAGACGGGTACATTCCATCATTCAGACTTGATTTGAACTAAAATTCCGTCTTTTTCTATACATGTAATAAAACATAAACTATTCATGAAGAAACAATATATTTTAATATGAAAAGCAATATAATATTTTGTACAGGATATAAAACCAAAAGCAAAGGTTATCAAAAGTTTTGTCGGTTTGTCTGTTTGTTCCACTTAAAACAAAAACTACTTAAGGGAATTTTACCAAATATTAGAAATAGTAGCTCAAAGTCAACATTTCGTATGGGTATACGAGTTAAGGGTTCAACTCCTGATTTTCATCAAGAGTCAATGATGGAAACTTTTTTATTTATTATTTGACTGTCGCTTGTCACTATCATCCAAATCATCTTAAGGTGGTGATAAGCTTGAGCATTCACTTGTAATGAGCATTAGTGCGAATGTTACTAGCGAGCATTGCTAGTTATTTGCCGAGCCAAGCTTCGGACGTTCCTCCGCGCACCCCTGTTGCTCTGTTTCTTTTTTTTTTCACGCAATGAGAATTACCACTGAACATAAATGCAGCACACGCGACCGTCAAGTCTGACATCATCGTGAAGAATAATTTTTAACGAGCATCGACTAGAGCGTTCAATAGAATGATCATAGCAATGTTTGGCTCTATGCTTGGCTTGGCTCGTTGTTCAGTTCGACAAATATAAAAACGGCGAATGCTCGATGTACTGTTACAAGGGAATGCTCAAGTCTAGCAGCACCTTTAGGCAACGTTCCATCAGAACATTAAGGTTGACCTTTCAATGATCAGTTTATATAGCCACAAATTTCTTGAACCAGTAAAAAAACACGATAAAAATTCCATAAACATAGACGTTATCAAGAATATTCAATAATTTTTATTTACAACGTAACATATTAGTAACCTCCAAAGCACGTGCCGGTTCTCGACGTGTGAGTAAGTGTAGTGGTAGTGGTAATTGCGTATCTATAGCCGGATAGGGTTGCCACTTCCCACAATTCTGGAGGTTTTGGAACCTTGAAAATTTTGGGCATTTTAAATTATAAAATTAAAATATTACTGGGTTATAGAGTCAAAAACAGCATCAAAGCGTAGTCATGAGACTTAGCTAATAACATTTAAATTGAAAATAAACGTAATGAGAAAAGATGTTTTTTTTTAATTAATACCTAAAAAATCGGACAACGAACAGCATTTCTAAGTCAATTAACTTATTAGAGAAGTAGCCAGAAATCATGATATCCGTATTTAAGATATAAAACCCACGGCGTCAGGTTCTTTACTAAGTATCGAGACTACAAGAAAAATAATACTCTCTGTGGTCTAGCGGTCCGGCATCGTACGTGACTTCTTGAGGTCCTGGGCACGATCCCCAGGTCAGGCAACAAAAAACAATAGAAATTGAGTATTTTCAATTATCTTATAAAAATGGCGTAACCCGGAGATGGGATATGTGCCCGGTTGGCAATAGGCTTGCCATTTATTACATTGTGGTACTTAGTGTCTTAGGTTAGCCGAGGGTGCGCTGATTGTGCCTCTGCCTACCCCTTTGGGGTTTTAGCAAATTTGTATTATAACACGCCTAGGCTGTAAAGCTACTTCTTATTAATATTGGCGACATTCTTTTTTAATTTCCAACAAAAATATTTCAAACAGGGCTCTCGACTTAGGTCCTATTTTAACAACAATGAGTTGCGGATTCATGGCATACCAAACGTATAGTTTATCTGAAGAATAAGAAGATTGAGAAACCCCTGAAGGTTGCGTTATAGAAGTTTTGTGAAGTTCTTGTCTGAAAAGGGGTAAAGTAACAACATAGACACTTTAACATTAGAACAACATTATTCGGAAATTTGTAAATAATAAAAAAAGGCACACGTTTTTAAGGGTGTTATTTATTATTACCAACTGGATTTTACTTTCTTGTTTTTTTCCAGTAGCCAAGAGTTAAGAGAGGGGCTGGAATGTAGTAGACCAGACACTTACTTTAGACCCGAGCCTACTGGGCCTTTGGGTAAATCAGTCACGGCATCTAGCGGTGACAACCCTAGCCAGAGGGCGGAGTGCTGCACGCGAACTGATAATAATTATTAGTCTAGAGCAATTAAGAGGCGCCAGATATACGCCATGGATGAGATAGCGGCAAGCGAGAAAATGCCGGCGGATGTTGTAGGTTTTGACTTAGTTTCCAGGCAATTTGCATAGCTTTACACATCCATGAATGCTAAATTCTCATGCACTTTGTAATATCTTTTACTAGGTGGTAGAGTTTAGCAGCGACTCATCCGGATTGGTACCACCGCCTTACCTATTCCTGCCGCCATAATGTCATGACGTGTTCCGGTTCGGAGGGTAAGGTTCCCGGTAAACTTACTTTTGCTCGAGGCCTAACATCTCAGGTTGGCAACGCACCATTACCACCTTTGGTGTCTCTAGGCGGCGTGAATTTCTTGACATCGGGAAATCCGTCTGCTTGTTTGCCTTCCAATATCATAAAACAAAATAAAAAAAATCTGTTTTTATTTTGTATGGTTACAAAACAGGACTTTTTCAAAAAATATTCTTAACTAAATATTATTAAATTTGAAATAAAAAAATGCGATAATGCAAAAAAAAAGTATCTTCACGCTCATATCCCCGAAGCGGTAGAAAGAGCACAACCAGGCACCTAAAGCTACAGATACTAAGTCCCACAATGTGATAGTTGACAAGCCTATCGCCAACCGGGCACATATCCAATCCCGAGCATCGTTTTTAATTAGAAAATTGGAAAAACCCAATTGTCTTTTTGTTGCCGAACCCGGGATTCGAGCCCGAGACCTCAGGCAGTCAAATCCAACAACTGAACCTCTAGACCACAGAGGCGACATTGCAAAACCTGGGAAAACTGCAATATTATGCTCAAATATTTTGATAATTTTTATAGATCAAACAATAATAGAATAAAACAATATTTATAATTTTGGAATGTATTTTGAAAGTATCATAATTTCAACTTTATTGCAAAACTAGCCGAAAAGGGCTAACTTCGTATCGCTTGACATTAATAACTACCAACAGTGTGTAACGATGCAATTGAGGTGTTATTTTTCCCACGTTCCCTGCAATTTTCCTGGTTTTTCTCTTCATAAGAACCTTTTTTAATAATATCTAACACGACAAATTAACAAAATTGGTCCATCGGTTCAGTCTGATGCGAAGATCACACGAAATGGGGATGTATACTTATATAATATATTATAAAGACATGACCAGACGAAACAAAAACAACATTTCGCAAAAACAGTAGGTAAGTACTTACGAAGCAAACAAAATAATAGTGTTATTATGAGATGGTCCATAAAATATTTTAAAGCAACTTCTTTGACGTTTCCTTATCATTGAATATTCAAATTTTGATTGAAGAAATAAGATAAACTGAATACATGAACGAAACCTTTACCTAAACCCTTCTATATCCTTTTCTTGCTTCAAAAGGACGTCATGAGATTTGAATGAGATTTATAGATCGTTTCATGAAGGAATCTTGTTAGAGTAAAATAGACAAATTTATAGGTACGTATTACAAAATAGTAGAATATCAGTGTTTATATAACAAAATACATATACACTTTTAAGCACAACCCATTTATTTTTGGGATCCTTATCCTTCAATTTATTCAGAAGAATGACGTTTGTAACTACGACGAAAGATTGTAAATAATACGAATGAGTAAACTATAATAAATACCATATACCAGGTTGATCGATATGGTACATGTTTATTAATAATTAATAAGCCGGTAACCAAAACCTAAGCCACACTCGATGAAAATAAAATACTAATGTAAAAAATAGCACCAGTGCTCGTGGCTGTCGCGTTCCATGCTTGAAAGTAAAGTAGATAGTATACTACCTAACTACATTTTGACTAAAAGATAGAAATGATGGTCGATATCTTAAAACACAAAAATTAAAAAAAATATCTTTACGTTCGTAGGCTCTTTGGGAGGTTAGCAGAGGCACTACAAGCGCAAAAACACGAAGTCCCAGCATGTGATAGGTGGCAAGCCTATCGCCAACCAAGCACATATTCTACGTGGGCAACAGATTTTTATAACAAACTTGAGAAAACATATCTTTTTTTGTTGCCTGACCCGAGAATCCAAGCCTGGACTTCATGAATTTAAGTCCAACACCAAACCGCAAGACAGATGCGGCTTACATTTTAAATCAAAGTCGCGGGCGTTGGTTACTTTTTCATAAACTTGTCTCTAAGCCAAGTAATCACAGTTCAGCAATTTTGCAATTCAATAAGCGCTAAAACAATTGCACGCTTGTAGTATATAAACTTGTGAATGTGTGTTTGGCACGGCATCGTCGTACGTAACTGCACACTTATGTAATATTTTGATACCTATACTGTTACACATACATATATTTAAAGAATCGCCTTTGTAATCTAGCGGTTCGGCGTCGCACTTGACTTCTTGAAGTTCCAGGTTCGAATCCCGGGTCGGGCAACAAATGAAATAGAAAATGTATATTTTTAATCTATTTCAAAAAACGTTGCCGTGTTTGAATACGTGCCCAATTGGGGATAAGCATACCTATCACATTGTGGGACTTAGTGTCTTCGGCTAGTCGTGGGTGCCCTGGTTGTGCCTCTGCCTAACTATACGGGGATATGGGTGTGAAGATACTTTTTTATATTAAAGCCTAGTCCATCGCGAGATATACAGAGAGATGCCGAATTCCTTGATCTCAGCAGACCTGTCCGGTTTGCTCTACATTTATTACACTTTTCATAAAAATTACCGGTTTCCGAAGTTCGACACCACATAATATACTGTTATCTATTCAAAATTCAACATTATATCTTTCACCATCTTCCAAAAGAAGACGTCTCTCTTCGTTTTTAAATCAAGAGTTCTCAATTCGTTTGTATGTATGTGAAGACAATGTACAGTCCAGTACAATTAAAAACATGAAACTTTGAAGTCAAATTATTAGAGATGTGCCGACCATCGGCAACTAGTCGGTAAAACCGCCTAACCAGCCACTATTGTAGTCGACCACTAGTCGGCGACTATTCAGCAAAGTTCGCCGACTGTCCATCTCCTAAATCTGTATGTGTTTGACAATAAAATAAACTTCATTATTAATAATTTTATTTTATAAGTCTTTCACATTTTTAAATGTAAAGAAAAGTACCCTTTTCTTTAGACATCAGTTTCTAAAACTGGCTGTAAATCAAAAGCGTATTTCTATTACTTTATGGTAAAAGACAGCGAATAAGCAGTCGGCTCCCTTGACAGTAAGTGATAACCCGCAACCTATAGACACCATTGATGTTGCTGCCCTGTGATCGGAGTGTTGGGCTAATTGTGCGAGTCTACCAGCTACCCTACTATCCGGACCGGAATATGACATTGCTAATATAACGACACGAATAGGTAAGGCAGTAGATTCCTACCTGAGCAAGTTACTGTAGAGCTCTTTACCACCAGTGGTCTAGTTATTAATAAACCGTTTCGTCTTGCTCGCTTTTTACAAGTTGCCAGATAAGACGCCAGATGGTCTATTCTACACAGAGGACTTACACTACATTATGTTCGGTAAGTTACGTGTCAAAATCAATGGCACTTTTGGTCTAAAAATGTGTTTTCCTCAGTTACCAATAGAGGCGCTGTTCAAAGTTTTCATACAAATAATTTAAGAGACGGTACCGAGTACAGTGAACTTGACCAGTCGCAAGATCATAGTAAGGACTCAGGACCAATACGGGGAAATCAACAAAATAAGTAATAAACAAAACAACATACCATTTAAACTTTAATCGTGATTAGCTTTGTCTACTAATAGGCCGCTTTACAACCGAATAATCGGCTAACCGGTTTTCAGCCAAAGTTAAGCACATCCCTAGACATTAATAGAAGTGGCACTTTGTAGTTGTTACAAGATAATTTGTTTCAAGAATGTACAAACAATTTTCTTGGCAGTGGAAAATTTGCAGGGTATTGTTGGTGGAGACACACGATCGCGTGACTACCACCATCACTGCGTATGTTGTTCTCCAGCTTTTGTTTATTCTGCGACAATCATTTGTAATGACTTGGCATATCCGCGGGAAAGTTTCGTGTCAATATAAGATAAGGATTGCACCTGTTAGTGAATGAATATTAATAACAAATACAATTTATTTGAGTGCAAATTTGTCTTTTCTGATAGTGCAACTTTGGCAGTACATTTGGAAGCCAGCTTCGTAATAGAATCTATTTTTTTATTACCATGGGCTGTGAATATTTTCTATATAAATAGCCTTTATGCCAGTGTTCCAGCCCGGAGGGTCGGTAGACTTGCACCATAAACCTAACATATTGCCCACATGACAGCGACGCACCAATCAGGAAAGCCGTTGTTCGCTAATACCATTAAATCAGGCGCACTAATACTGTAAACACCAGCTCCAACTATTTTATTACAATAATACATACAGTTTTCGCTTATCATAAGCCACTAAAACGAGTCGGACCTTGATAATATTAACATCAACATTAACACCTCGGAATCATGACCTATCTTTCTAAAAAAGAACCATCAAAATCGGTTGGCTATTAACCGAGTAATCACGTAAAAAACATACAGTCGAATTGAGAACCTTCATTTTAGGAGGCGGTTAATAAGGCTTCTGCAATTTTTTTTACTATTATCACTGTTTCAATAATACAACATTCTATTACTAGATTCTTCAACTAACGCATTGGAGTCGTTACATCCCAACACCAAAAAGTCTTATAACCTTCGGCACACGAGTATAATATAATACTTTTCCAATATTGACTCAATCTCGGGCCAATGAACTATGGTTATCAAACACATCTGTTCTTGTTCGAAACTAATAGAGGTGACAGGAATGCTTAGTTTTAGTCTTTGGGTTAATATATTCTATTATTCATTATGCCTTTAAGGGTCTTTATGAGGAAGACTCGTATTAAAATTACATCGTTTTTGCTATTAAATGATATTTAAGAAACCGTATAACACTTTTCTTATCACACTTTTAATACAATAATAAACATTCTGACAGTTTTGTATTGATAATTAAGAAGCAAAAGTTTTTTCACTGGTATTTCATTGATAATACTTATTAGCGTAATATCAGTCGGTTCTAAATCGATAATGATGGTATTAAAAAAGGTAAAGGGTTTAGTTTTTTAGTTGATAATTTAGGTTTTAGGTTAGTTAGGTTAGGTAGAAGGTTTTAGTTGATAATTATTATCATTGTCTTAACATTCAATACAATACAAAGAAGCTGACAAACTGATCGTTTTTTAATTGATAATAGAAAACAATAGCAGTGTTTATCATGATTTCTGATTTATTATAGGAAATATTAAGATGCAGACCGGTAAAGACATGATAATAGTAATAAAGAAACAACATGTTTATAATTGATAATAATAGGTGAAAAAAGCCGACAGTTTTTATAGTTTCTTAATTGATAAAACCAGGTTTTGATCAATTTCTGATTGATAATAGTATAAAGAAGCAGACGGTTCTTTATACATACAAACAGTATTTAAGTACGAAAGGGTTTCTGATTGATAACAGAAATAAAAAGCAAACTTGATTCTTGATGGTTTCTCAATAGAAAGGAAGTAGCACAGTTTTTTAGTAACGTAACAAGCAAAGTTGTTGATCGGTTTCTGATTGATAAAAAAACAGTTCTTATTTGATAATAGTATTAAAGCATCATAAGGTTGTCGAGAAATCCTTGATTAATTAGAAGGGAAGAAGCAGAGCTTTTGATATTCATTAGTAAGTCAAAATATTCTTGACTGATTTTAACCAATTTGGTCAATTTGTTATTCGTGGTATTAATTAGGTAATAAATTTCCTGAAGGTGAATAATTAGGAGCAGCACAAACTGAATCTAACCATTTTATTTGATAACACGTCGCGATTTGTTATTTCTTTTTTTGAAAGATAGTAAATTTGCTATCTTAATCATAAATTATATCAACATTCTACAAGTGGTATTCAATTTATACTTAATAATGCATACAGTTTTTGCCTATTATACGCCAATAGAAACAAATGGTCGGAACTTGATAAAATTATCTTGGCACCACCGCAGAATCACGACCTATCTTTCTAAAAAAGAACCAACAAAGTTGGTTATTGACGGAGTAATCGCATAACGAAATATATGTTGCCAGTGATGATGCAATGTCGATAAGAGGATGGGATAATAAGCCCCTTGCGTTAGTTGACTGGCTATCCTGCCTCATAAACTGAAACACAACGTTGGCGAGCAAAGACATTTTAGCAAGAGAATTAGGTCACTACTCTATTATAAAGTCTTTATTACGTTATCCATCCTATTAATATTATAAATGCCAAAGTTTGTAAGTATAGATGTATGGATGTTTGTTACTCTTTCACGCTCGAATGGCTGAACGGATTTGTCTGAAATTTGGAAGACAGATAGATTGTGACCTGGATTAACATATAGGCTATTTTTAATCCCGATCGCACACCGGGTTTCTGTGAAAACGCGGGCGAAGCCGCAGGTAGCAGCTAGTACAAAAATAACGATACAACTTCAATGTTGGTAAGAAAATAGTATGCCTATTTTCTTAGGAACCCAGAATCAATACGCAGTATACAAATTCCAAGTTACACGTGTATTCTTGCACTTCAAGCTTCAAACCTATCGAACTTGAAAACTATTTTTAAATAGAAATTCTCTCCATCACTATTTACCGTTACGTGAAAAGGAGCACGTTCTGCATGACGTGACGCTATTTGTCTGGCGTGGAGAAATTGATGTTTTAATTTGCTATAGAGGTCATCAAAAATCGCTTAAGGATTATCAAATAACCATCAACGTTACGTTTCATTTCACGCGAATATCCAAAATAAACTGAAAGTGCTTGAACTGTTTAATGGAACGTTGTTTACTATTTGATGTTTTATTGTTATCGAATTATGTACTTTTGATAGAGTTTTAATATTTGCAAAATTGTATCGCTTTTCTGAATATATATCTAAAGGAATATTAGCTGCCACTCAATCATATACGTGCATCAGACATTGATAGTTAACATGTATAATGATGGAAATATGTTAATCAGACAAGGTAATGGCTAACGAACATGACTTTTTTAAAGTTTCTAATCATTCTACTCCTGTTAACAACACTCAAATTATAGGAATATTTAAACATGCACTTATGAGCTAGAAACAGACACAACGTGCATCTGATATGCTCTATTGTTGAACTTGAACATACTTGAAAAAAAAAATATCCCTGGACAAGTTACACAAATTTAATCTATGTCCAAAGTAAACAAAGTATTTGCTTATAATGTGGGTATTAGTCAACAATTCTTATAAAAATACTTAAATAAATACTAATATAAATCTAATAAAAATACAGATCCAGACATGCTGATATATCTAAATAACCATCACATAAATGCCTGCCTCTGCCGGGAATCGAAATCGATTCTCACTGGCCTGTGGAGTTAAGCGTATGCCGTATACGCTAGCCCCTCGACCAACGACGAGGTTTAAATAACATTTCCTTTCACGCAAATGTTTAACATAAACATTTAAAACAATTCTGGGTATTCGAATGAGCCAAGTAAAAATATTCAAAACTCGTAATTGTTTTTGTTTTTGGACTTATTTCCCGTCTCATCTCCTAAAGACAAAGTTTTAATGGCGTTTGGACTCCTCAAATATCAATCATTATTGCAAAAGTTTGGACGCGAAAAGTTTAGTTATTTTGTTTTTACCGTCACAATTATAAGAAATATAATACTTTAATTTTATGGACCCCCCGTTTAGAGATTAACATAATTTTAGAAATGGGATAGTCAGGTTCGATTTCATTTCTTTATATTTATTAAAACATAATGCTCTAATAAGCACAAAAGTTAAACTCAAAGCCTAAAATACCCGCCAAAAGTCAACACATAAACCATTCAAAAATTTTCAATTTCAGAAATAAAAATTAAGTTTCGGCTTAAGTTTCGGTTTCGGCTAAAAACTGATTGAAGCTGTTGGCTGCACAAAAGCTGCTGTGCCTGTGTACTCGCCTAGTATTTATTTAGTTTTTAATATTGTATTACGTACTATTCAAAATTAAAAAATATGTATGACTATGAAAAATTATGGGTAAAAGTACACTAGATATCAGTATCAATAGAAACTTGTAACATGTTTAGGTAAGTTTCGGTTTAGGTCGGAATTGAGAGCTAATCCGAAATGTCGGTATCGGTTTTACTTTCGGTTGCATACCCAGTTTCGGTCCGACACTATTAAAAATTTCGTTGTGATAAAATGTATAAAACTACAATTTTAATTATTTTATACCTGGACATGGCTATTTGAACGGTATTTTAACGATATCAATTTCCGAAGACACCTTTCAGACCTTGCCAAACCACAAATTCCTTATAAAGCTTAAACTAAAATTTGGTGAAATTTAACATACTTTCATCTTACATGACCGTAAAAGGAATTGATTTTATTCCGTATAACCCATTTTCCGTGAGTTAAAATGTTTAACCTAGTTAAAAATTTTGGAGTGAACAAAACAATTTATTTTCACAGCTTAATTTTTTTTGGGTTGGCTGGAAGAAATTTCTTTAGTTAGAGATAAGCTCGCCTTTTGTGCATTTTTAACTTCTCGTGTATTTTGTGTATTTTAATTTTTGTGTGCAATAAAGTGTTAAATAAATAAATAAATAAACAATTTCATCATAAATATTTATGTTCAGGAGTTACCGAACCTGCGCGTTTGCATGAAGTGTCACGATTTTGGATGAAGGAAAGCAGGTTTGTAGCAATCAGCAGATGGTTTACTCCACATAACCAGACCAATTAAATCCTTATCCGAGCAAGTTGTTGCACATTTGCTATAAGTTACCAACAAAATCAGTAGCGGTTGGCCTACCGTTTAGCTCACCTCTTCAGAACTGCTCAGAACATGGTGAACAATTGTAATATTAGTACATGAAGCAAAATCTTTGGACCCCTTTTTACAAAACCGACCGAGGAGTTCACGCCGCCTAAAGGCAAAAGTAAGTTTACCGGCTATCTTACCCTCCGAACCGAAACACGTCAACGGTAAGCGCTGACGTTATGTGTAGGAGAAGTGCAGAACGCTAATATTTTCAATAATAATGCTTATAAAGTGCATTAAATCAAAAAATAAAACATTACACATACTACTATGCATTTGACACAAAAACAAAAATATTGATAAAGCTAAAAGATCACAGATGGCGCACAAACTAGACTCATAATAATTGTAAACAAAGTAGTAGGTCTTGATAAAATAAATGAAGATGGCGTCTTTAAATCCAAATGAATTTATTTAATTTGCAATATCCCGCCAAAATCTGTACGTATTATGGCGTGACAAAACAGGCTAAATGGTGCGCTATGAATGAATTGGACTTACAGGAAGATAAAACTCCCGATGGCGTTTTTATCAAAAAGTTAATTGACAATAGAATCCTAATAATGTTTGAACATTAATTTTTAATACTTTATATTGAATAACTTATAATATATATGGTCGAATTTCAACCACTGGGCGACCACAAGTATTTAAGGTACTCTCCAGACCCTGGCAATGTTTAACTTGCTTTTATTATCTCTATCATAAACACTAAGTTTTACACCAATCGTAAACTTATTAACGATACAGTTTAATAAAATCTTTATTACTACGAGCAGGCCACCAGTTGCAATTCCTCAGCTTCATCGGGGTTATATATCTTTAATTATCTTAAGATTTATATTTTTTACTAGTAGCCGTTCTGATTTCGCATGGTAGGGTTTTTTGTTTGACTATCACTGTACACTGTTATCGCCTCCGTAGCCTAACGGTCCAGGTGTTGGTGGTTCGATTCCCGGGCCGGGCAACAAAAAGAAAATTTGATTTTTTCCAATTTACTAATAAAAAAACGTTGCTCGGGATTTGGCCGGGTGGCGATAGGCTTACCACCTTTCATATTATGGGACTATATACCTACTCAGGTATATTTTCTGACTGACTGACATCCACGACTAGCCGAAGACACTGAGTTCTACAATGTAATAGATGGCAAGGCTATCGCCAACCGTGCATGCACCCAATCCCGGGCAACGTTTTTTTTTATTAGAAATTTGAAAATACTACTATAATATACAATTTTTTTTTTGTCCGACTCGGGTATCTAACCCGGGACCTCAGAAAGTCAAGTCCGACGTCGCTGACCGCGGGCCGCGAATCAATCCCACGACTTCAGGAAGTTAAGTCCAACACCATAATGCCAAACTCCAATTTTCAAGGAGACTGTACATTTTACGAACATATAACCTTCTTTTCGAAAAATATTAGTTAAAATATTGAACTTAAGATTGAAAGAGTTTTATTTTAAGAGTAAGTTATTCCGGACCAGTGTTATTAAACTATGTGGAGTAGGAACATTCAAGTCATAAATCAGAGTTGATATGACCGATGAAAACCGACTCTTCAAAACTCACTTCTTTTTATAATAAAATAAGGCTTACAAGGCTACTTTTGAATCTCGACTTCAAGCAAATTAAAAATTGGAATCGGATATGTCATTTGTCACATTTAGTTTACAAAAAATAACACATCCGACAATATAATTTAGTGTTTATTATTAACTTAATGTTTGCTAGTGTTGTGTTCTACTTTTAAGATTGTCATGAAAATACTTAAAAGACACTTCCCCTTATCCTAAGCATTTAGTTAAAAAAATACGTTTTTAATTTCAATAATTTGCTAAAAATGTTATTTCAATACCACGCGCACGTTGCGATTTGAAAAAAAAATCAAATGTGGAAAACGATTCCGAAATGGCTTCATACAATTTTTATCAAAATCCGACTAGTGTTTTTTGAATTACATTGAATAATGCAAAGTTTTATGAACCTTCCTTAAAGAGATCATACCTCGGAATCATGGGCTGTCTTCCCAAAATAGAACTAAAAAGAAATAATCTCATAAGAAACATAAAAAAAATAGAAAAAACATACACACGAATTGATGTACTCCTGCTTTTAAAGAATCGGTTAAAGAGACATTAGTACAGCAGTAATAAACAAGGAGACATCTCAGAACCCATAATGATTTATGACATATATATCAGTAAGTCTGCCATAAATCACTTTGCTGGTTTCATTCATAAAGGAGATATAAATTACGTATATCTCACTGACCTTTTAAAACATATTTATATTTTCCAGAAATATATAAAAAATGTTGGAAATAATGACAATAATTAATGTTTCGAGACCTCACGCCCTTGTCATTATTCATTACGAAACTTCTTGTTCATTACTATGTTATGTCTAACATACCCAAAGGTTTTTAGAGAATCCTAATAGATAAGGGAGTGTCCTAAATTACGTGAGATGTTTGAGGTCGAGCCTAATTTCGCTACGTCTTATTTGAGAGAAGTATTGGCAAATTTTGTCTATTTTTATAAGAAATATATTTCAATTGTTAAATATAGAATAATATTAAATTAAAATCTTCAGTAAAATTGGCCACATTAATATGTTACTGGATTGTGTGAAGATCGAACAATTAACTGTGTTTCTATTCTACTTTTTCACCAAATTCAAATTCTAGTAGCAAATAAAAATATTAAGCAAATTTTTGATTTTTAGTAATTCCAACACATTCAGTGCCTAAATTGAACATACGTTTAGAAAAATCTCATGTGAGATTTTGTCGCCTCTGTGGTCTAGCGGTCCGGGTGTTGGACTTGACTGCATGGGGTCCCGGGTTCGAATCCCGGGTCGGCCAACACAAAGAAAATTGGTCCAATTTTCTAATAAAAAAATGTTGGTCGGGATTGGAAATGTGCCCGGTTGGCGACAGGCTTGCCACCTATCACATTGTGGGACTTAGTGTCTTCGGCTAGTCGTGAGTGCCTTGGTTGTACCTCTGCCTACCTCTCCGGATATATGGGCGTGAAGATACTTTTTTTCATGTGAGATTTGGGAAAGGAGGACAAATTTACGCCAAATCTCATGATGTTTTACTTGAAGAGTCCAAAACATTACTAATAAACGGATGCCCCCCAAATTGTTTATCCATATTAATATTACAAATGCGAAAGTCTGTCTGAGTGTCTACTTGTTGCTCTTTCACGTCTAAACAGCTGAACCGATTTCGATTTCGAAGAAATTGAATATGCATATAGCTCAAGATCCGGTTACAAACACGGACTATTTTAAAAAAAAAATCAACCCCCAAAGGACTGTAATAGGGGATGAATTTTTTTTTTATGTTTTAGGAAGGCAAACAAGCAGATGGATTTACTGATGATAAGAAATTAACGCCGCCTAGAGACACCAAAGATGGTAATAGTGCGTTGCCAACCTGAGGTCAGTATGTTAGGCCTCGAGCAAAATTAAGTTTACCGGCTACCTTACCTTCCGAACCGGAACACGTCATGACTTTATGGCGGCAGGAATAGGTACGGTGGTGGTACCAATCCGGGCGAGTCGCTGCAAAACTCTACCACCAAAAATGTTTGTATAAAATCGTTACTATTCCACGTTAACGAAGTCGCGGGCAAACAACTAGTTACAAATATACCAGAACATGAACTAGAAAAACTAAATTATTGATACAAGTACTTACCTTAGTACTATTATTTATTCTGTGATATAAGTCTATTCAGAGCAAATGAGAGGTCGATGGCTGCTCTTATCTTGATAGATTTAGCTTATGATTTCTAAGAAATAAGAAGACATTCTATGTCAATGTCCAAACAAAGGCTTCGTTTTGATAGAAAACTAACAAAATAGGAGCTGCTTCATTAATTTTATTGGTGATTCTGTATTGCTGTGGATTTTTGAAATTACATCAATCGTTTATAAACTTATAGGTAAATAAAGTCGATCGCTAGCTAGATGCCGTGGAACAAGACAAGTGACAATACTCACTATCAGGGATGCTAAAAACCTTACATTATCTTAGGAGTGACAAGGATGGATTATCGCTTGTTTAAAAATAGTACTGTTGGATCGTGACATATTTCTTTCGATGTTCGATGCTTATATGATCGAATTGTTATGTGTATATCAAATTATTTGTCTTTGTTTGACTCGTTTGTCAAATATTTACATGTTGGTTGTTAGGTGGAAATTCACTAATAACGTTTGTCATAAAGGGAATTTAGTTTGAGTAGGCGAATTTGGATGAAATGAACTCGAAATAATGTATTACTTTCATCCAAATAAAAGATTAAAGGTCTATTTTTAAAAAGTTTGTCAGTCAATCAAAAAAATGTTTTAATAGGCGGATTTAGGTGAAATGAACTCGAAATAATGCACTACTTTCATCCAGATACGAAGTTGAAGGTCTATTTTGTTAATGTTTGTCAGTCCGTCATAAAGGAATATTTTAGTGGGCGATTTCGGATGAAATGAACTCGAAATAATGCATTGCTTTCATCCAGACACGAGGTTGAAGGTATATTTTGTTCAAGTTTGTCAGTCAGTCTTGCTAAAGAGTATTTTTAACCGACCGACCGAGGTGTCAGTCAAAAAGGAATGTTTTACTTTTAAGATGAATGTTATTGCATATAATTGACAAAACATTTACCATGTGCTTATATAAAAATGTGTGATATTAATGTTTTTCTTATAGGCAGTACTTTAAATAAAATAAATAAAAATAAAAATATTACGTCGTCTAAATATACAAACGCAAAACTATTTAAGTAACATTCGGAAAAGCACAAAAAAAGAGTGTTTCGTTCAGTAACGACATAACAAAACCTTCATTTAAATTAAGAATCCACTCTTGTCAGTTGAAAAATACATTTTTTTCCGAGTCTAACCCGCAGGGACCACAGGGGTCGTAATTTTCAACCGACTTCGAATAAAGGTAGGGGTTATACGTTCAACTCCTATATTTTTATGTATGTTAATCGATTTCCCCGTCCTAATTTTTTAAAAGAACACGTGCTTCCAAGGTGGTCCGATTGCCACCAAATCTGAGATGATGATTCAATCTCAGAGAAATCGATAAAAATAATTATTTTGTACCTGGATGACTTAGTAATTGAAGTCGAAGTCGGTTTCTTGCAGTGTTAGTTAGCTTGAACTAATTTCATATGAATGTTAATCGATTTCCCGTAGTTTTTTTTATTCAAAAGAGCACGCACGAGGTCCAATTGCTACTAAATCTGGATCCAAAGATTTAATCTCAGAGAAACCGATAAAAATACTTATTTTGTACCTCTTATAAGTCATCCACTTACTAATTGAAGTCGGAGTAGGTTTCTTGCTGTTTTAGTTAGGTTGAACTAATTTTATATGAATGTTAATCGATTTCCCGTAGTTTCTTTTTTTTATTCGAAAGAGCACGCACGAGGTCCAATTGCTACCAAATATGGATCCAAAGATTTAATCTCAGAGAAACCGATAAAAATACTTATTTTGTACCTGGATGACTTACTTATTGAAGTCGTAGTCGGTTTTATTTCAGTTTTAGTGAGGTTGAACCATTATTTATTTTTCCATTATCTTACTTATCTGCAGCCTTGTGGGTCATGTCCTTGTAATAGAACGCAGTCCAATTGCGAATGTATTAGCGGAATGGCCCTCTTGTTTACCTTTGTAAATAGGCATAATTAGCACCAAGCCAAACGTTTGACATTGAAGTGTATTACGTGTTGGCGCTTCAAGGAACAAAACAGATCCTAATGTACCGAATGTACTGCGTACGAATGCTATTATTACTTCCTACTAGGTCGTAGAGTTTCGCAGCGACTCGCCCGCATTGGTACCACCGCCTTACCTGTTTCTAAGGCCATAACGTCATGACGTGTTCCGGTTTGGAGTGTAAGGTAGCCGGTATACTTACTTTTGCTCGAGGCCTAATATCCCGGCTTAAAATTGGCAACGCACCATTTCCACTTTTGGTGTCTCTAGGCGGCGTGAATTTCTAACCATCAGGAAATCCGTCTGCTTGTTTGGCTTCCGATATCTAGAAAAAAGGGTTAGAAATTTGAAACAACAATAAAGTGGCTATAAAATTCAGTTTAGTAGTATTGTAAGTAGCACTACGAACTCTTTAAATTTACAATTCTTTTGGTGATGTATTAATCTATTTAATCCTTATTTCCCTTGTTCATAGCATCAAGGGTAAGGATACGGATCCATTTTATTAATTCCTTTTTGTTGTTAGTTATCGTCAGGAGAAGGTTATATATATCATATATATTATATATATATCATATATATCATGAGGAACATTGCAGGGAAATAGGAAAAGAAATATTTTAATTTTTTCCATACAGTTTGTATATCAGTAGTTACCGATGTCAACCGGTAAGAAGTTCGCCCGATCGGCTAGTATTATATAAAAATGAATCTCTATTCCTCTTGGTCACCAGATAAAACAATTTTGTTAAACCTTTTCGTGTCCTGATTATTGCAATGAGAAGTTCCTTATAAAAGGAAAAAAATGTAAGTTTAGGGGGAAAAAATAAGAATTCAAAATGCATACCTGGTTGAGGCAGAACCAAGTCAGTCAGGTCAGCAATTCTTTAAAAAAGACCTACAGTCAGAAACAGGCAACACAATAACGTTTAAAACAGTGTCGGCTGTATTACCAACCGCTAGTTTGTAATACATATTACATTTCGTTTTATAAATAAGCTAACAATCCCATTTCCAAAACAATATCAAAAATATCAGCGAATCTGATAAAATAATGCATTGTTTATTATTAACAAAATATATTAACATACTAAAATATATTAATATATTAACAAATTCATACGATTAAGTAATTATTAAAACAAGAATGTTGTATTATTACTATTATAATCGAAAACATTGTAAATTATAATTAAATAGCAGTTAGATTTTAACTAAATTAAACTCAATATCTTCAAACCAGTTTTCGGTTTAACAGACTTACACGCCATCAACACTACATAATGTTCATACTCTGTTAATTCGCTTAAATTGTGTTCAAGAGTCTAGTCAAAACCTAAAATGCCATATCCGATTCCAATTTCCGATTAGCATGAAATCGAGTTTCAAGAGTAACCAAGTAGGGTTTTAACCAACTCATTTGTTTGCAAAAGAAAAAATTTTAAGAATATTGTGACACAAAGATTTCCGCTTTTTCAATTTGGATAAAATATTTAAATATTGGTATATCGCTCATAACGGTATGATGTTTATAAACATCTAGATCAAAATTCAGAGATGGCGTCTCTTGTTAAGACCAATTAGAACTTCCAAAGCCCAAATGAACGATATTGCTAGCTGAAAGCTTCTAAAACTTCTAATTAATATCTACATAATGTTCAAACACTGTTATAGCAAATAAAGATTTTGATTTTAATAATTCGCTTAAATTGTGTTCAAGAATCTAGTCAAAACCTAAAATGCCATATCCGATTCCAATTTCCGATTTGCATGACATCGAGTTTCAAAAGAAACCCTACTTGGCTGATTTGTTTGCTGAAGAATAAATTAAAAAAAACATTGTGAAATATAAAGATTTCCGCTTAGACATTTTCAATTTGGATACAATATTCAAATCATAGAAACATCTAAATCAAAATTCCGAGGAGGCGTCTCTTGTTAAGACCAATTAGAACTTCCAAAGCCAAAATGAACGATGTCGCTGGCTAAAAGCTTCTAAAACTTCTAAAGCGCAGACCGAAGTCGCTGGTTTGAATCTATTTTAAAATTATGTGGATTGAAATTATTGAGATTCACACAAACCTTCATAAATAATAGATGTAAACCTATTCTAATGTATCACTCTATCCATTGAAAAACCTGATGCATAAATGCATTTACATGTAAAAACGCTACATTTTGTTACAGTAGAAAGAAAATCATTTTATATATTGTTCCGATTTACATAAATGCATGGCCATGAACAACAAAGATAATTAATATGTATGTATGAATGGTAATAAGGATATTAATTAATTAACAAGTGAGAAAGAAATAAAATTATAAAATAAATTAAAAACAGTTTGTATTTGAATTTAAATGTAAATTAAAAGATTTGAATTTAAAGTGTAGATTGATTTTACGATACAAAGTTTATAATATTTTTATGGAACTGTCGGTTCACCGATACTAAGGGATCTCCACTGCCTACGAACAGTGGGGTTTTTTTAAGATTTTGAAAGGCAAACAAGCATACGGATTTCTTGATGGTAAGATATTTACGCCGCAAAGAGACACCAAAGGTGGTAATGGTACGTTGCCAACCTGAAGCCAGCATGTTAGGCCTCGAGGAAAAGTAAATTTACAACCTTAGCTCCGCACCAGAACCTGACACGGTGTTAGTGGCAGTAAGCTGCCTGGCAGAAAGGCAGACGGTTACTCTCGAATTTCGATATCGCCCGAATTGGAAATTGGAATCGTATATAATGTCATTTTAGGTTTGCACTGTGTTTACAGTACTAGCGGATAATTAACATTTATTAACATTTTCCCCGTGTTGGTCCGGGTTTCTTTGAAGATTAGACCATCTGCCTTCCTTTCCAGGCAGCTCGTAAAAGGCGAGCATAGGCTCACCGTCACTAACACCGTGACATCTGACTAGGTGGTAGATTTTAGCAGCGACTCGCCCGGATTGGTATCACCGCCTTACCTATTTCTGACATAACGTCATGACGTGTTCCGGTTCGGAGGGTAAGGTAGCCGGTAAACTTACTTTTGCTCGAGGTCTAACATCCCGGCCTCAGGTTGGCAACGCACCATTACCACCTTTGGTGTTGCTAGGCGGCGTGAATTTCTTAACATCAGGAAATCCGTCTGCTTGTTTGCCTTCCATTATCATAAAAAAAATTGAGTAAATTCGACGAATCCGATAAAGTTAATTTATTTTAGTAAATCAAATGTTAATAATTCGCTAGTGTTTTATTCAAGAGTACCTCGAATCACATACTCGATTCCAATATTGGAAGAATCGAGGTTCACAGCTGTGACTACCATCTTAATAAGACTGAGTATTACGCCCCTTTCTTCTAGATCCCTAATTAGTAATGTTTCAAAATAACCGCCGCTAGATAATTGGTACCACAATTGTGCAATTCGGGGCAAACATTTTCTATGTAACTGCGTAGATGAAAGCCACGTATCAAGATGGTGGGAAGGTAGTTTACTAAAAAAGAGTTCTCAATTCGACTGTATGTTTTTTTTGTATGTGTATTTCGCAATTACTCGGCCAATAGCCAACCGATTAAGATGTTTTTTTTTAAAAAGATAGGTCATGATTCCCAGGTGGTCCCATATTAGTTTTATCATGATCCGACTTCAATACTTAATGCAGAGTAAAATACTTATAGTGCATCAATTTTTCACTATCATTGGTCGTGAAAATAAGTGCAAAATAGGATGCTGAAAAAAATTATGTGGGACAATTTCGGAACCATTTGCTTTATTTCGAAAAAGGAATTATCAGATCGCGACGAGGTACCCAATGAAATAGAATCGATTTTATTAGTTTTAATGCGTTTTATTAGTTTTAATGCGTTTAATTATTTTATGCATATTTCTCGAAACACTTGATTTATTTGTCATTTATGAATCGATTTGAAAAAATTTTTCCTTATTTTAAAGCGAGTTCTTCTGAGTTAGTCCTAACTCCACCAAGTCCTAAACTGATGATGGAATCTCAGGGAAATCATAGAAATACTCCATTTTGTGTATTGAGACGACATAGTATTAAAAAATCGCCGCTGTGGTCTAGCGGTCCGGGTGTTAGACTTGACTGCATGAGGTCCCGGGTCCGAATCCCGGGTCGGCCAACAAAAAGAAAATTGGATATTTTTCCAATTTTCTAATAAAAAAAAATGTTGGTCGGGATTGGAATTGTGCCCTGTTGGCGATAGGCTTGCCACCTATCACATTGTGGGACTTAGTATCTTCGGCTAGT